>VYZT01020043.1:0-62675 GCA_013400735.1 Pomatostomus ruficeps | reverse complement strand
TCAACACTTAATACAATCAATAATAAAAAAAGCAGTTTGTAATTAGTAAGGGAAATACCATTCATGTATAGAAGTGGAGTGATTCTCTTTTTATTTATCATTATTCTAGTGTCATTTGTCATATATGCCTTTTAAAATTTGTCCTGATATTACTATGATTATGTTTTCATCTTCTTGGCCCTTAGGTCAGTCCTGTTTCAGAACTTGTTTGAGTTAGAACACTCAGTTTCTGAAAATATTTCTTTTCAGAGTGCAAGCATTGAGTGATGTGTAAATGTAATTAAATTCAATTACTGGTTTGCTACCATGTGAAATTTTACTGTATTGAAAATATTTTTCCTTATAACTCGAAAAAGTGATGATAGTTGTAGATTTTACAAATCCCAAGCTTACACATTTTCATTTACAGGAACCAAGTCTTGCAGAAGAAATCATTGCAGTCTGGTTTTCAAATATTTTACATGTCCGTCCCTAGACCCATTCTTGAACGAATTTTGCCATGAGATGTATAATTAAAATCTGAGTATACTTTCATGTGCATTCTCACAACAGATGGTATTTTTTGTTTGTTAAAGGAAACAGTTCAGGATGTTCTAAGATTAAAATATATATGTATCTAAATTATAATTGGAGGATGAAAAGTTGTATGGAGGTTATGGTGGATGTAAGGCTATTATTTAAATATATATGTGTACACATACAAAGTCCAGGCTCTCACAGTGGCAAATGGCAGAGTAGTATTCACTAATACCAGTAATAGTGGCTAAAGAAATTTTCATTTATGCATTTATACAAAATAATGTCTGCTTGAAACAGTAGTAGTATACATTAAGTATCATCAATAGCAAAATAAGTCAAGCAATGAAGCAAAATTTATCAGTGACATGAATATATTTGATAAACTACATGCATTTTCTATGTACACTTGTTGTTTGTCTAATCATAAAACATAGTGTGCATTTTTACGTATGTATATGTATCTATTTGTAACCTATCATTATTTAAAAAAACAGTAAGTTCTACATTTTGTGGCTTTAGAATGTAAAAACCCTTTCTTTTCATTTCCATTCTTTAAATAAATCCCTGGAGTTAGAATTTTAAAAGTTTAAAATTCATCATTAATTTACACTGCTTTTTATTAAAGGTTTAAATAATTATTATATTCAATTACCATAATCATTACTTTCTAGTTGCTATTTCTTATTTAATGAATGTTTTTATATTCCTTGCCATCTAGTTCAGTCCTCCATCATCCCACAACATCAAGTAAATACTGCTGTAAAGAGTGATGCTAACAGCACATAGAGTAGCAAACCAGAGTTCCAGCTATCAAAGCAGTAAAAAAATTACTCTGTAATGTTTTTGTTAGAATTCCCTGAAGTGTAGTAACAATAAACAGGAAAAGTGGCTTGAATTAGGCTCCTAAAATTGGTATTAGTTTAAATTGGTTTAAACTTCAGGATTTTGCTATCTGAAGGCAATTGGAATGGAGTCTCTTCATGTGTGAGTGTGTGTTTCTATGCCTTTTGAGAATCCTTATCTCACCTACTTATTAGGTCTGTGAAATCTAGGGACTCACAGCTGTGTTAACCATGTTTTAGAGTCTGTGTACCTGTAGAATTCTAGGACAGAAATCATGTCTTCCTAAGTATAAATCTGGTTTTTGTCTGATGAATCACAGGGTAGAGAGGTACGGTTTCCTTCAGTAATTATAAAAGGCTTCTAGCTCACCAGTTCCTAACAAAACTTCCGTTTCCTAAAGCCAGGTGAGAGAATTACAATCCATAATGTCTACATACAATTTTCAGCCCGTTGCATAAAAATAACAGCTTCCAGTATTTGCAAGCAGGAAAGGATATTGTTAAGTTAGTCCCAACTCATCAGTGATCAACATTTTTAAAATTTTTTTAAATATTCTGCAGGAATAGAAATCAGCAGATTGGCAGATGCAAGAGCATTTAACTAATATCAAAACACCAGGTTACTTGTTGGCATCACAATGTACATCTCGGGTTGCAAATGGCTAGATTTCATTACCCCCTTTCTCTCTCCAGTATTTTAAGAAACCAAAATGCTTAGGGGGCATTCCCCATAGTGGATTTCTTCTCTTTTGTAATATTTTTGTATATTGGTCTACTTAGTTTCTGCTTCAGAGGTAACAATCCCAGTTCAGGATGATGGAAGGTGTGTGAAGATGAGTAGTGGTGGGTGCTGATGTTCCTAACTCTCCATCCACCAAATAAGAAAAAAAATCATTTAAAAAATTTCCAACATAAAAAAGGCAGTGGAGAAACCATTGAAAGCTGCATCCTTCCTAAGTACACGGAAGAGATGGTAAGAAACAGCAATCCATTGATGATGACCCTCATTTCTGTCTGCCACCACATTTGTTTTGTGCATCCTTTTATTTGTTTGCCAACCTGTTTCTTCAAATTTCTGTGCCAAATTTTGGCTGCCTCTGATGTAGGAGCCCCTAAATCAGCTAAAGGATTATTTTAAAATGTTATATCTGACTCACACTGGTCTTCACTTTTAGACAGCAGGGACCTGAATGCACCATTGTTTAATTGTAGAGGTGTGGTAAAACAGTCTAGGAAAATTCCCATGTCCTTATTCAGGCTTTCTCAGAGATGTAATTAAATATAATATTCTCATGTTCATGAAAAGCATTCTTACCTTGCTGATTTGAGGAGACTGTATTTCTTAAAACAGAGCTTTAATCATAAAATGACATTTTACATAAAAATTCATCCTGACCTGATAGTTCCCTCATGATCTCTTCTATTTACATTTACTATAATTAATACTTCAGCCAACTTATTCCTGAGTTCATTATTATCCTTTCTGTCACAATCTCTGATATTACTAGATCCTCACAGATATCTCTGTGTATTTTTGAGTTTTCTTTGTTAGTCTTCTCTTCCTAAACTTCATAGGGCAGGCCTGAATAACAGTCCTTCAGAAATAATCTCTTCAAACCCCTAAATTATGTCGATTGCCATCTGCTGTAATGCACTTTTGGTCTCAGCTGTGTCCTTCCTTTACAGTAATGTGATTAGTACAAGTGCATACAAGTTTCCAAATGCTGGTCTACCATTACCTCCACCAGGTGCCAGGAAAACGTTCCACCTCTCATCCCACTGCCTCTCTCAGGACTTCAGCACCACTGTGTTTAAGCCACGGTGTCTTCTCTGCCTTGGCTCTTGATTCAGCTCCTTCACTAAAGGATTTCAAAGCACCTTTCTAGCCTTAATTAGTTCTGTTTCTCTGCTTGCCTGTCATCACCTCTGCAAGATGACCACAGTGCTTATCAACATTAATAGTCTTATCTGAAGTAATTTATTATAATTTCCTATATGTTTTCTCTGTGACAGGCTTTACAATAGCCTTAAATACAACTGGTCTAAAGTATAGCATTGTAGCTCAGGTCTGGGAAATTTGTTTGAAGAAGTCTTATTTCAAACCATGTGATTTAATTTTAAAACCAACAATACTACAACCTTTTTTCAGCTGTCTAGCCTGAGGCTTACCATTTTTGTCTTTTTAAAATATTCTTCTGTTTTTCTTTGTCCAACTTTACAATTTCCTTTCTTTTTAATATTCTACATTTTCAGATTTTAATTGTTATTACTCTGCATAGCTGTGGAGCAATGTGGTTTGGGGTGTTCGCTTTGTGGAACTTTTTTTGCCATCTAGTTATTTCTTCAGCAAGAATGAAAACACCTTTGTTTGTGTGTTTATTCTAATTTTAAGTATGTCCTGCATAGCCACTCTATTTCCTACCTCCAACAGTCAAGGAGCAGGATGCACAGGTGAGAGTTGCTTCAGAGTAGTTACAGACTGGAAATATTTACATTTTCCAGTATGCATATAGCAGGATTTTCCCAGAAGCTTTTTTTCCTTATTCTCACACAAGATCCACTTCATTCTAGTTCACTTAGGATATTTGCCCAGCCAGATTATTTTATAATTGTGATGTTTATTTGCAACAGCTGCTAAAGACAGTGAAATGTCTAATTCTGTTGTATTGCAACCGATACAGAGATACTAGATTTTAGGATACTGCTGTCCATGTCAATTATAAGATAGTTAAATAATCTTGTCATTAAATGGTAATATTTTTTCAAATATTAAAGAAATATTGAACCCTTGTGTATATGCATCTTCTGACATACTTTCATCCATTCTTTCATTTCTTCCATTGTATTTCATTCTTGCAGATCTCTAGCTTCAATGAGATTAGAAGGGATTAGTTACTTGAATGGAACTGTGATATCATCATACCTGTGTAGCAGACTGGTGTATGTTAAAGAACATGGTTCATAATTTTGGTTGCAAAACAAATGTAACAAGTCTTTAGAAGTATTTTACTCTAGCAGCACCCACAATTCACAGAGCGGTGGGAAAGTAGACAAGGGAGATGCTCTTACCTAAAACCTCTTCTAGAAGACCGGCAACTGGCATTCTGTGCACTCTGTTGTTTACTTTTGCTGTACTGCTTCCTTTTCAGCTTTCCTGAAATGCAGTATTTCCAGCAAGAGAATGTAAGGAAGATTCTTACAGATGTTCTGTTCTGCTACGCCAGAGAAAATGAGCAGTTGCTTTATAAACAGGTAATGAAACTACTGTACAGGTGGCATTCATTGACTCAACATTTTCTATATGGTTTGACAATAATGTAGCTCTGTTGTATCTGAAGTTGTATCATAATGCTGAAGTAATCAAAGAGCTGCTTGTCAGCTGGTTGGTAAGTAAGCTCATTGTATAACATATGCTTTTTCCTCATAACACAGTACCTCAAATTGTTTTCTTTAGGGTTGCTAAGTTTTCTAACTTTAAATTTCTTTATAAACATCTTTTTCTTTGTCATTGCTTAAGAAAGAAAAAACAAAGCCTTTCTCTGCTTAGGTAAAGAAAGAAAGTATACAGCAGGACTTTAAATGATACTGAATAAACCAAAAGCATAAATAGTGACTTCTGAAATTTAGACAAAGTTTACTATTTTAAGTTTTATGTAGTATTTTAAGTTCTTCCCCGAAGTGCTAAAGCCATGCAGTATGTTAGCAAATAGATCTTTGTCTAACCTTGTAGCATCCAAGTAAAATGCAGCTGACAAAATCCACTTAAGTGAAGGATAAGGGTGCTACAAAATACCACTTTTACAGAGTTACTTGAAGGAGAGTCTCTCAAACCATTTTTGATAAAATGGTAAAGAAAGCCTAAGTTGCACTAAGTCTGCATCCGCAGAGTTAGTAAGTTAATTAATTTAACATTTGTTCTGACGGTTTTGAAGTAACTATAAACATGATACTGTATTCAGATAGCAAGACCAATGTGCAGAATATCAACCCAAGTATATTTGTATTTGATTCTTCACACCATTTTCTGTAGGCTCAGTAGAGACTGACAAACTGAGGGAATATTCTGTGTGCATGGACAAAGGATAAACTGTAGAGCAGCCAACTTTAGGTAGATGGAAAATTTGTCATGACAAAAATACAGAGATTCAGTAAATGTGAAGATTTTTATAAAACAATCTGTGCTTTCAGGCATGGTCTGTGATCACCGTGTCCTTAAGCCAGGGCAGGGGTTCTTTCGTGGAAACAAAGGACACATGAGTTGAAGGAACAGTTGCTTTCTTATAGATTATATAAAATACGGACCATATAGTTATCAAACATATGAAACATCTATCAACTGGTTATTTCTCATGTTTGACAGACAGTGAGCAAGGAATAGTCTTGCATAAGAACAATAAAAATGAGATGTAGGAGTCATATTCTGAAGGGCACTGCTAAAAAAATATTTAGCAGTATTCAGCCTCCTCCTTCTAGTGAATATAGGCCAGAGTACCGATGATGGGAAAATGGAAGAACACATTCCAGCTAATTTAGTCTATCATTTATTGAACAAGAAGTATTATTTTACTCTTTGATATGACTTAGGACTTAATTACCCTCTGCTCATATTTAAAATCCTCTGGATTCCTTACCAAGAAATAATACCGTTTTATATAGGGATGGAATATTTAGCCAGATCAAATTTAAAAAAAAAAAAAAGCTCTGCGTTTCATCACAAGCTGTTAAAGCTATTATTTTCTACTAGGTGACACCCCGTTTAACATAGACCATATTGTTAATAGTTATGGGATTTTATTGAATTAATGAGACTGTTATCATGTAGTAGAATGTCTTGCTGAGTTAATTGAAACTGCAGAGATTATATAAATGGTATTAATGAACTTTGACTGCCTGATGCCTCAGCTTTAATAAAGACTGCTTGGTGGGCTAAATGAACATAGGCAGATAAAAGAACAGGTTCAATTTTGTGAGCCTACAGGCTGTTGACAAAGAAAACTTCTTTACCTCTGTTTTCAGCTGGTGTGCATCAGTAGTGTGGTAGTTCCAGGAAGGGGTTGCTACAGGATGAAGGGGAGAGGAAGTGCAGAAAATTAAATGAATTTGGATCATGTAAAACTGCTGTTTTAACCTCTCTGAAGTGTGTTCAGTATATCACCCAAGCCTTGAGGCGCTGTGCCAAGTCCACAAAATAGCAAATGATTGGTGTTTTCCTCTCTTGTTGTGGACATTGTTACTTTCATTAAGAGCTTTGCTTTTTTCTCACCTCTTTTTCAAAGGGTGCTGGGTTTTGTTTGTTTGTTTTTAAATAATGCTTCTTTTAGCGTATTAGTAAGATCCTCTTTTTTTGTCCCCATGCTCCTCTCTTTCTAGGTAACATTTTTTTCATATCCATCATTACCCTTTTGTGAATTAGCTGATAAGAAATAGTCTATGCTAGCAACAGGATATGTTTTTTCCTTCTTTTATCAAATACCTACCTGACTGGCAAATAGTCAGTCTCCCTGATAGTGTTTTTACCAGACTCAAGCCCCACTTCCCATAATAATTTCCACTACATCAAAGCCTAGCATATTTTTGAGAAAATAATGAAGGTTACCATTAATTCATCAGTAACAGATCATCTCCAGGGTGTTGTCTCCACAGTGACCTGAATGCAAAGCCCAGATTTAGGAGCTGGTCTTCATGTGCAGTTTCCATCTTAGGGATTGGTCCTGTTGTCATCCATGAGAATTCCTCTGTCTCATTTGTATAACCACATCCAAAAGATACAATTGCCATTAGAATTATAAAACTTGGCCAATGAATGAAGACTGATACTTCTTGTCCGTCAGCATCTGTCCCCACATAATGTTATCTTCCAAAATATTTGGACATAGTTATAGTTCCTTGACAATTTGCATACTTCCAGCATTCTATTGAAATGATTACATAGCATCAGCATACAGTCTTACAAGAAGCAATCAATAATGTTTGTTTAATATGCACATATGCATACAAGTTGTCTTTGTAGTAGGGTTTGTGGGGTTTTTTGGCCAGCGTGAAGGAACATTCTTTTTGATGAGGAAAAATATATTTCTACCCCTAGTCAAATGGAGTAGAATATTGTGGAGCTGTATTACAGATTTTAAAGGCAGAATCTTCCCTGGGATCACTGAATTTTTGAATAGCTGCTGTAAATATAAAATCTAAAGAGAATACTGTATTGTACTTAAGAATATGTAAAAGCTAGTCTTAGAATTCTTCTATAAGACGGGTGACAAAATTCTGGTCCTAGTTACACTGAAAAGAAATGGTGAAAATTAAGCTAAATCACCAGGCTAACTATTGTTTGTTCATGATTTGATTGCTCTTAGAGAAGTCAATACAATTTTGAAATGCATTGATTCAGTTGTCATTGTAAAAATGCTATAATTCTGGTTTTCTTTCTAAACCATAGACTGTATTATGAAATCAATATTTTGTTGTAGCTGGGAAGTGTCATAAAATTATCTGAGCTCTGTCAACTTATTTATTAACACTAAAGAGTTATAGTAAACTGTAGCATTGAAAAAATATGTGTATGCATATTACACTGGTAGCTTTTCTTGCCAAGCTAAAAATCTCTAAACATTTGAAGTACTCTTGTAACTGAAAGATCAGAGGTATCTTTTTGAAATCCTGATATTTCATCATCTGTTTGTTTTGGTTTTGTTATATGTGGGCAGCCACATTATGATTCTATTTTATTATAGAGTTGATATATTATTATGTTGGAAGAATGTGTGATGTGCTTTTATCTTTTATAACTAATTCTTATTTTATGTCCTCTTTCTTTTTCTTCAGCTTATATGTTTACAGCTTAGGTGGTAGTTTTTTTAGATAGTCAAGTTTTTTGGCATTTCCATTTCTCCTATTTCATGTTTAGTATATCAGGGCGAATAAAAGATTAGATGTGGGACTGTTAATTACCCAAGGGCTATATGTGTGAAAGTACGACCCTGGTTATTTAAATATTTTTGCTACTTATATATTGTCTAATCCTGGACCTTTTTCCTTTGGTATGAACACAATGTTTTAAGAAATCTAAACCTGCTAATTTGTAATCTAACCCATTTGTTGTGTTTTACATCAGCTTCTGAAATCAAATGGCTATATTTGGTTTATTTTGTTTTTCCCAACTGAATTTCTCTTTAGACTTCATCTTGCAAAGTAGTCCCTAAAGGCTCAGAAATAGGAAGGGAAAAAAAGCATCCAAACTTCAGCCCTGCCACTGAGGCTATAACAGTCATCTCAGTCCTTAAGAAATTAAAATTAAATTTCTTAGGATTTCAGTTGATGGCATACAGAGAGATTGTCAAAACTATTGTCAGAATTGTCAAAAACTACGCGTCCAAGCATACTCAAAATAGTTAATGACGTAGAGAGGGTTTCCACATCTGCCTCTCAGGTGAGTTCGGACCATTTAAGGATAATGCCCATTATTTCCAATAAAAGTTCAAAGTTTTTAGTAGTTACCAGGTCTGTTTGGTCCATATAAAGCTGATAAGCTAACTTACTGGCATTGAACACTCCTCAGATGCTGTATGGACTATCAGCTGATAAACCGGCGAAGCAGCAGGGTGACTCACAAGTGTGTAATGCTTCCAGTGTTCACCTCTGTCCATCCCTGAAGGGACTGGAAAAGCAACTGCAGGGGCTTCCTGGCTTGGGACTGCAACCAGGAAAAGTAGGACAGCTCCTGTCAGGGAACCCATCATCGGGCTCCTGAGAGCACCCTGAAATGTGGATGAGCTTGATGGACCGGCCCCAGTGCTCCTGCAGCAGGATAGATGAGAGAGCCTTCCTGGAACCCCTGTCTGCCCAGAGCACCCAGCTGAGTTGGGACTGGGGTTCCACTTGATGAAATAGTTGCACCCCTGAACTGGAGCACTGCTGGCAGCAGGTTCTCCCTCCTCTGGATGGGCAAGGACTCCATCCGGAGGCAGTCCCCGCAGGGGCAGCCTGGGCACTTGGCACCAAGCCCCGGCTGTAATCGGTGGTTTTGGGCAGAGGTCAGGAATTCCCTCCCCTTAGAGTGATCCTCGTGTCCAGAGGCAGACAGACATATATTATATATGGCAGATCTCAGTCCTTCATCCCACATCCCTTCCGTCACCAAAGGGCTCCCCTCCCTTCTTTTGTATGGCTGACCCCTGCCCCAGCCTGGAGCTTGCGTAGCTCGTACATGCTGTCCTAGTCCCAGCACTGGGATCGCAACTCTTCTGGGTGGCCCAGACATCCTTTTAATGCTGGCCACGTCCTCAACTGTCCACCCTTTTTTTTGTTGTTGTTCTGATTCCTGCATGTTTCTGTATTTTTTCTGTATCTTAATATAGATTGCATATGTAAGTAGGGCTCTGCAGTGGAACAGTACCAGGTCTTCTATGCATTGTGTTTAATGAGTTTATTTTCAGTGTTGACATAACAACTTAAAAGAAAGAAAACCAAAAAAACCCAAAAACTTATTTTAATTCTCAAGTCCTTAGAAATGAAGGTTTTGTTTTCTTTCCCAAATAGCTACCCTTGTCTCCTTTGGAGCCTACTGTTACACTTTTATCTATGGTTTTGGAACATTAAAAAGTACAAAATAATTCTACATTTTGTAATTTTTCCCTATTGCAGATCTCTGTATTGTAGATCATTATTATAATTATCATAAATAAAATTCATATTTATGAACATAGATCTTGAAGTAAGTTGCCAGGTGTAGGCTTGCCTGCCATTGCCAATTTGTTGTGTGTTGTGTTGGAAAAATGGAGGCTTGTTTCTGTATGTTACAGGAGAATAAACACTTGGATTTAATCAGAATTTAAGATAAAAGCCATTGATTATGAAACTGCTTTGTTAAGAATGTGAATGAATGTTCATGCTTTTAGTTAGTCTGCACCTAATATTGCTGTCTGTCTTATGCTGTGCATTAGGAACTATAATATGACTGGAAAATCTAAATATACTTTCACTTTTCCTTTTATGTTTAGGGCATGCATGAACTTCTAGCTCCCATTGTCTTTATCCTACACTGTGACCACCAGGCTTTTTCACATGCCAGTGAAGCTGCACAACCAAGGCAAGCATTGCATTTTATTTGTATAAAAATCCACTTTCTCTTAGAAATAAGTTGTCTGAACTATGGCTTATAAATATGTGCTCCATAATTCTCTGTCTATAATTTGTAAATTAATATCAGAAATCATTGCATCCTTGTGCTTTGATGAGAATATCCTTATTTCGTCTTTCCTGCTATGGCTTCTGAGATTTAGACTTTGGCCCCTTCACAGACATTGGCTGGTGAAAATATGGGGAGGCAAGAAATCTAAGGAAAACCTTAATCTAAAAGCTTACACACCTACCTGCAGTTCCACCTCAGCCTTATTGCCAGAAGTGGGTTTGTTTTTGTCGTTGCAGACAGGAGACATATTAGTGAGCTATACTCACAGACCAGACATCTTACCCCCGGCTCTCTTTCCTCCTATCTTAAAAGGGGAAATAATCATTGAGGACAAATTGTTGTGATTGGTATTTCTTTCATCACCTGCAGTGTTGTAGCTGTGCTATCCAACTATTCTTTGACTTGGTAGGAACATTATGTTTAGCTGTTGATCCTCCATTTCATTCAAAAGTGTGTGTGTGTGTATGCCTGCCATCATACTCAGACATATTAAATATTACATCACACATGACTGTTGGCTTTTTTTCTTGCCCTTTAAAAAAATAAAAGAAACTGGTTTCATTCTTGTGATATCTAGGACATTTCGTTTGGGTTTTTTGCACTCTGTTCTGGAGTCCAGCAGTGAATATAAACCAATTTAATTATATGTGCAATATAATATAACCTCTTTAGGTACCCGTCAACGTGACTGCCCGAAGGCAGTTAAGCATTAAAATGATTATTTACAAGTGTGTGTTTTTATTCAATGTCTGTCCTTAGATATCCTAAAATTACCTAGAAGACGCTCTTCAGTGCTAAGCAACTTAAAATAACCATGTGTTATGTACAGCATTCTGTTCCATCCCCACTGAAAAAGTAGAGCTAAGCAGCAAAGTAGATGGAAAAGAGGTGCTGTCACTGATTAATTGCTGTTAAAGTACAATAAAAATACAGTCTATTAAAACAAAATAAATTAATGTTTTGATACTGCATATTTGACCAGTAACCATATTTTTTTTTGTTTGGGACAAACAGTGATAGATTGTGCGGCAATCAATTATTCTAGATCAAGCATATTCAAACAATACATTGTGACATTCAGTAATTTGTTATTTGGAATAATTAGATGGTTACTTCATTGTAGTGCAGACAAGGCAGCTAATTTGTTTTTGATCTTTATAAAAAGGAAAGACTTCATTTGTTCAATGGAGTTGCTCTTTTTAATTAAAAAGGCTAGTTTTCTCATTTGCACTTTATATGAAAGTTGGCTTATAAATACATAATAGTACATGCAGAACGCTGACCAAAAATAAACATTCACATTTGGATTGTTCACTGTTGCCTTTTTCAGCGAGGAAATGAAAGTTCTTTTGAATCCTGAATATCTGGAACATGATGCCTAGTAAGTTTTAACAAGTTTCTTTACATTTAATTTGCTTTTATTTGTAATTGACACCATTATTTAACACCAACTTTCTGGGTTGTTCCCTTTCAGTGCGATGTTCACACGTCTTATGAAAACAGCAGAACATTGGTTTTCAACTTTTGAACATGACAGTCAGAAGGTAAATACTGCTTTAAAATGTGCTCACTGTGTTTTTAAGCAAATGGGATTTTAATATGATTGATGTTATTTAAAGCTAATTAGACATCTCTTGCTTAAAGCAGTCTCAAACAAGTTTACAGTCTTTAAAGGTTCTTCCACATTTGGTCATAAGCACTTGTGGAATGTCTTCCAGGTGAGAGTTCCTATCTGTTGAAAGATCGCTTGGTAAACAGAAGCGAAGTGTGCAAGCACAGATTTTTCTGTTTATCAGTGATGTTCTTGCATAGCATTTGAAAGAGTGCCTGTCACAGGCACTTCTGTGTGCCCAAAACCTGTGCAAATGTCATGTTAAACAAATGCCTATAGGTAAGGTATAAAGACTTGAATTATCTTCAGCTGTTTACAATACAATTTGCTGTGAAACCAGAACTTTTACCATAGACTGTCTGTCAAAGGTCAGGGTGTATCTTCCTCTGACGTAATCACTCCATTTCCTTCCTATTTTCTTCTTAACCTCGGGATATTCAAACAGAGGGAATGTCTGTGCCTTCAGATCTCTTGTGTATCTCTACAGACACCAGTGAGTTTAGTATGTTGCTGCTTTCATAAGAAAGCTTTTGCAGTGTTTTGGGTTTAGTTCTACAGAATTCTCCTTTGCAGGGACCTTCTAGGCACCATCTAGTATTTGCCTGAAGTTTTTCATGCAATAGCAGGAAGGACAATTCTCTCAGTCAGTTGCTCAAGATTTCCTTTGACTACTTCTTTTCCTGTCTCTTTTCATCGTTATGTTTCTCTTTTTTTTTAATTCTGAAAAATTATTTGAGTGATGGAGCATGTGTATGGAGGCTCTAGCAAAATCTTATTAACAGTATTAGGGGTATTGACAAGACTTGCAGTGTATTACGTCCTAAAAGAGTTGGCCTCCAAACTTAGTTTCAGCTTGATTCACCTCAGCATTTTTCACATAGACTATGGGGAGAATATCTAGCATTAACAAAAACCTAATGAGAATTTGGTTGGTTCTGGATGCCCATATGTGTGCACCAAAACCTATAGCTGCAAACTGTAATTAGGGAGTACTAGTTTGAATGGTGTTTTTTCAGTCTAATAAAGAAAAAGTTGTTCACCCAAGATTCATGTAAAAGCATTCATTTTATTTAAATATTTAAAATACTATATATTTTATCAGGTATGGAGCATTGGCATCTTGGCCTAAGCTATCTACAGTTATAAATTATTTGGATTTTTATATAATTTCAGGAGCTAAGGATAAAGCATATGAGATACAAATTTTATGAAGTTACTACATAGGCACTTTTATTTCAATAACAAGGCTGTGAAGTATGTTTCTCTGAGTGTAGCATTTCAAAATTCAGTGTATTCAAATGTATTTGTTCCAGTTTCTGTGACAGAGGTGGTAGAGTCTGAGGCTGAATTTTATTCCAGGAAAAAACTAGGTCTGTTTACAGATTTGCAGTACTTGGGTAGAAGGTGAAAGTTTATGTTGCCCTTTCCAGTCCTTTCATGGCATAAAAAATTAATAATGCGAAGAGAATGGATTAATATCTAGTTGTTTGTTCTTGTACTTTGCAAACATGTATAATCTTTAATAATTCTTTCTTGTACATATGCCTTTTACAATCATGACTTTGAGGGTTAGCTACGTAATAAAGTCTGAATCTTCACAAAGGAAGCAATGAAAGCGTGTGCTCTGAGAGACATGTTACATTTTACAGCCCCTAACAGTTGTTTCCATTACTCCCAACTGCCATTAGAGGAGCATCTCCAGCTACTCCGTTCCCTAGTGGTTAATGATAGAAATCTGTCCGCAGTTTATATTTGTGCTATGTCCTAGCCTCTCTTTACTGCTGTAGCATTTGTTTCCCAAATGCATGAATATATAAATTGCATTAGTATTGACTACCAGCCACTCCAGTTTGTGTTGTGGTAGGTAATGTTTTGTGACAGGACTCGGTGACTGTTCCTAATACTTAAAGTTTTCACTGCATTTCACTGGTATTCATATTTAAACTGTTCTTGGGGGTGAATCTGGTTCTCTCCTATAAACAACACAGCACATTCTGAGTTGTCCCTCATTTTTTTTCTTTTTATTTTGCACCACATCCTTTTGGGATTGATCATTTATATTTCATGTGAGTAATAGATGACTAAACACAGGCACTCAAATTTTTTTGCAAGACTCAAAAGCTCACAAAAAGAAAACGGGTGTTTTGTCTCACATGGCAAATAATTATGGGTGAGTATGAGCAGGGGCACAGGACTGTGTTGTCCACTTGGCTTTAGGCACAGGCACTGTGAGTCACCGCCAGTTAAACATTTTGGCGGCTTGGTTTTATTAGTTTATTTGAGCATCTTTCTGTTTGGTCTGTTTGCTTCACACCAGATATGTGGGTTTTGGAGCAATTTCAACTGACTAGAGGTATTGTCATTTTCTCAACCAAATTGCGTGAGGGGGACAACAGACATGACTTTGTTGCACTCTCGTCATCCACCGAGCTTCTTGGTGGAGTACACGGAATCAGGAGGCATGGACAGGCAAGGCTTTGTTATTGGCTGCAGCTGCTTCCTCACAGATTCTGTCATGCCTTGAAGATTTCTGTTAATAGGGTTAATTTCTGAGATGCTGATAAACTGCATTTTGATGGATACCATTTACTTATCTTGTGCTTTTAGAAATGGCAAGCCAGCATTTACTATTGGATGCACTTAGCCATGTTTGATAGTCAGTCAGTCTGACAGTCAGCAATGTGTCAGTGCTGCATCATGCCAAGGTGCACAAATGCTGCAAGTGACAAATAACTCCAGTTTTGGCACAGGGGAAGCTTGCATTAGTTTTGATATTCACAATCTTTCGACACTTGAGCCAGGGTTTAATAATCTGTCTTGTAATTTTGTAAAGATGGCTTGAAACCCACAGACAACTAATGGTGTAAAGACTAAACTGAGTAATAGCTAGTCTTTTCATATTACAAATTCAAATAAGCAGAGAGATTCTGATGTTGAGCTTTCCATATAAGGTTTTATGCCTGTAAATAAAAAAAAAAAGCTTAAAAACACAGGTCTTCTGAGTCATCGGAGTTATGAATGCATGGATTGGTCAAGCTGAAGTTAAAGTCAACTTGAATGAGCCACAATAAAGTTCATACCCCTCATGTGTGCCAAATGATAGAACACGCACAGTCTACAAATACATAGAGTTACAGACTTTTATGATTGATTTCAAAGATAAATTCATATGTTTATGAAAAAAATTAATATAGATGGACATTTAACATTACAGCAATGTTACCATATCATGCTTTAAGAGTGTTTTTCTATATAGAAGATTAGTGGATACCTATTTTCAATATTTTGCATTCTAGCGTCGGACCAAGAAAATAATTAAATGGGTCTGAAATGATAGGAAATAGCCATACAATGCAGAAATAAAATTCAGGGTAGAAAGAAGGCTGCCCAACTTGGTAAGAAAGAAGTTAATAGAATAATTTAAAAAACAAGGTGGGAGAAATACCCTTTCTCAATGTACCTGCAGCTGTGAAGAACTTCAGTATTTAACTAAGTAACAGCATTGCTTTTTAGCCTCTAAGACACTAGATGTTTTATTTTAAATTCCTATTTGTTAGAATAGCAAAGATTTTGAAGAAATGCATGCCGTATCAGTGAGCTTTATTTGACAGTCTGAGGGAGCTTTTGTCAAGTGATTTGCTAGAGTATCTTAAATGAGTATGTCTTGGTACCACAATACCATGGTTAAACTACCACACTGCAATAGACAGATCAGTCCCATTGCTGCAATTGCCATAGCAAAGCAACAATTAAGCAGATTTTAAGATACAATTTATAATCAATCAGGTCCTTAAATAGAAACATATTACTTGAAATCACTGCTCAACATCCTACCATATTTTCTGCAGTACAGAAATCAAATAATAAGAAAAGGTACTTCAAGCAAAGAAGACCAACATAAAAAATAGACTTTTTGGTAGACATTATTAAATGTTCACTGCCTATTTGAATGTTAAACCATGTTGTAAGTGATTTTGAAATGACCATAGGAAACTACCTTGGAGATAGCTTATACAACAAAAACAAACTTTCTTTGTTATTGAATGTTAAAAATAATGCTCTTTTCATGATATCAAAACAACTGAATTTGTATTTTAGCAATTTAAAACGCTATGAAGTCTCCTGAAATTATTAACCATGAGTTGCATAATGCTTCTCTATTAATATAGTGAGCAAAAGTGTAGAAAAACAGCAACTGTTTTTCAGAGTGAAGCTTTTCGGTCAGAGGTCATGATGACAGATTGTAGCAAAGTCATTGCAAAATTCTTCTCTTCTTACTGTCTCAATTTTTCCTCTTTTAGAACCTTAACATTGTTCCGAACAGCTTAATTCTCTATTTCCCTGACCCCCTGTCTTTCTCTTGAGAGGTTTGACTTGCCCTTTTTTATTTCTCATTCTACTTTTTACATGTTTCCTAGTCAGTGTAGTTCATTACTTGCTGCGTTTCTTTCTAGCATTCTGTTTCTTTTTGAATAATACTTCACTCTTTTGCAAGAACAAATTTAAAACAGTATCATATTCAAGGATACTAATACTCCACTGGTTTTCACTTCATGTGTGTTGTGTTGTAGATCATGGCACAGTTTGCACAGCCCTCAGGTCCAACCAACTGCTGTCTCATTGTTCTATTTCTTTTTTCCTTTAAAAGTTTTGGATGCTTTATCAAAGCTGTGTAGGTTTTAAGGTACAGCCACCAGATTTTCTGTGCAAGGGAAGCCTATTTAGAAAGGATTGCTTGAAAATAAGTTACTTCCTATTTGGTATGCAATTTATTGTCCTCTGAGGGCATATATTCTCTACTGAGTTACCATTCATCTGCTTTATTCTGGACTGACTCAGACTGCTGATATTAAAGCTAAAATAAAGCTGTCAACACTTTGTCAGAGCATGAAAAGTAAAGCATGCACGTAAAAATTGATGTGCAGAATGACGGGCACTCCTTGGCACTCCTGGGAAGGGGAATCCCACAATACCTTCTGCAGAAGTGGATACTTGAGATTCCTCTTCTGCTGTAAAAGAAATGAGTTATTACTATGTTTATTTGGAAGCCAGTGTTTATAACAAACGAAATCTCCTGCACACAATCCCTTTAGACAGTCAGGCTTCATGGGTTGATCTTTTGTTTCACCCTGTTTTCTGTGTCTGCAGGAGAAAGATGTGATGATAACACCTATGCCCTTTGCAAGGCCACAGGACTTGGGGCCATCTATTGCTATTGTAGCAAAAGTAAATCAAATTCAGGATCATCTTCTGAAGAAACATGATATTGAGCTGTACATGCATCTGAACCGGCTGGAAATTGCTCCACAGATTTATGGACTGTAAGTGTTTGCAAAGCATTATTTAATTTAATTCCTTGGGGATATTGTTTCAGTATATTAGGAAATTTTTTCCGTTAAGTTTTGGATTAGAGGAATGGGACTGAAAAGAAGTGCTTACCTGTTAGAACTTGTTTGTTTTGCAGCATTACAGTAAATGCCACCCTCCTGTTGTAGTTGTGACAGTGGCATTTCCAGTGCGGATAACATCCATTCAGCTACATATTAGAGACCCTGATGAAGACTCCTGTACTTACTGAATCAAGTACAGAGTCTGCTTGGAGTTTTCCTATAAGAACACAGGGGATAATAGGACACAAAAAAGTATTAGCACTGAGTGGTTTATTTACTTGATTTTATCACCAGTTTAATATCAGTGAACTTTTCCCTCTTGTGTTATGGGCTTTTGGATGGTGGTAATACAGGGGGAGGGAAGGGGCATGTTAAAAGTAAAGGCACGGGTATGATAAGTTGTCTGTGCACAGAGTCAGCCCAGGTATTCCCTTTTCCATGAAGCTGCTCCATATCCAGGCAGCTGGTTGTATATTGTATTCCCCCCATTACAGAGGGGCTTATTGGGCCGTGTGTGACTTTGGATGTGGCCTTAGCCATGTGTTTGTGCAGCACTGAATCCAAACCATTTATAGCTGCTCTAGTCAGTCTGGGTCAACACAGAGTGTTCAATTTGTGTGGACCATGAGTAATGGTGAATTGACTGTGGTTTTGAAGAAGAATCTTGCCTTCACTGTCTGGAATTCTAGACATTTGATTAATTTTGATCATTCCTTAAGGAGCTGGCAAGCCATATGTGCAGTTGCAGGGACAGAAAAAAATGACGCTTTTCAGATTTCTTTTTTGTGCAGTGATTTAAAGTAAGATTGGCTTTGCCTTAAATTAAAAATAAAATGTATAGGTGTGAATTTCCAAATGCAATTGTGGATTATAACAACTCAATAGAAAATAGAGAAAGGGAAGGAAAAGGTGACTGTGTAAATGTCGGGCCATACCTGCAATACTTAACACTAAAGTCTAATTTGATGTTAGCATAAAATGAAAAAATGCTGCAACATAATATAATCTCAGGAGAAGGGCTGAACTACTTATTAACAACTGACATTAGGAAGATAAATGTAATTCTACAAAACTTACTTAAATACCTTTTATAGGTATGAGTTACATGGGGAGGAAAAATAAGCCAAGTAAACTCAAGGTATTAAAAGTACAAAGAGGACAAACTGTCCTATTACAATATTTTTTGCACAGTGTATTTTCTTAATATCTTCACTAGTCTGGAAGAGAAAGCAAGCATCCCTAATAAACTTCAGGGGTAGTAATGAATAAGTAAGCTGTATAAATATCAAGGAAAACAAAAATACATTGTTTCATTTATGAAGACTTATTAAAACAGAGAGAATAAAATAAGTTAAACTTCAGAAATTTGCAAACAGATATTTTGGGGCAAAAATAATTTGTAATGTAGGTATTCATGTCAGTTTAAGATTTTGCCTTTCAGTAAGAGAAATAATTGGAAGAAAAAATTATACTTTAGCTCTAAACATAATATTATAATAACAGAAGAACAATGCAGTCTGGTGTGGCATAAATAGAACTGAATCTGAATAAAGAAATTTACAGTTAAGAGAATTAATTATGAGCGAAAGCTTCAGGCTGACTATCAGGAAAACCTTACTAACAGGGAGCTGTTAGACTGTAAAATAATATATCAAAATTAACAAAGGAAAAACCATCAGAATGTTTTAAAAACAGGCTTTGAAAAGCTCTCAGAAATGGGTGGTAACATACAGACAGAGTCTGCATTGGCAGAAGAAGAAAGTAGGTTACCTGTGAGGTCATATCCTTCTCTGATGTCTGATTTGATATAGAGGACAGAAGGAAAAAAAAAAAAAGGAAAGGAGCATGACTGTGTTGTATTCTTCTCACCTTTAATAGTGTCTGGACTCTTCAGAGTAGTAATTTCCAGTAGTGAGCCAGCTGACAGTCTGAGATGCTGTATCTTTTCCTGTATTTAACATTTCTTGAACTAGAAGCAGCATTTCTTAAACAACACAGGTTATCAATAATTGCTTAACCTAACCAAATTGCAGAACTCATCTGAGATTTTGTTGAAGTTTATTGTTTTGCTGAAGATTTCCCAACAATAAATACTCATCTGTCAGCCCTGATACCACTCAAAAAATATACAAATGGTAGAAGGAAGACTGGGAAGTTTGGTCAAAAGGTATTATGGAGTTCCTGGAGAACAGGTTTAACATGAAAGGCCTGTATTTAGTAGCAGTCTACCCTAAGCTGTACAAGTTATAGAAGTTCACTTCTTTTAAAATACAGCATTTTATACTTTGCATCTTTCTATAACCTTCTGGGGCAAGGCAGAAACAATTCTTTGCATTTTCATACAGTTGATTCCATCCTTTGATGTTTTCAAATGCTTCTTTTTATTTTTCAAACATTAGTGAGACTTGTTCTGCTGGGAGGTCAGGTACCCTAGCTGGTTGTACATTTCCATGTTCAGAAACTGTCATTCACAATAAAATGTGGTTATGCACTTCCTGAAATTATGCTTACCTGCTTAGACGACCAAGTGTAACAGGCATTTCGGTACGTGTGGTACGACTCATTAATTTTGGTTGCTGCCCAGTTTTGAAGTTTTAGCTCAGAGCAGTAGATTGCCTTCTCTTCCAGAGTGCAGCAGTGAACAGACTTTGCATTCCCTGGCTGTCTCATTCCATTGCTGATTGGGAAAAGAAGCCAGTTAGGTGCAGCAAGGTATACTGGGTCCTGGCCTGTGCCATATTTCCATGCTCTGGAAGTTCAAGTTGGTGTCACAGACAGCAGCAGCCTTAGCACAGGAATTTCTGTGTCTGGAAATTTTGAGACTGCACTTTCTTTCACTTGCAGTCAGCCACTGCTTGTCCCTGTGATAATTTTTCAGCTGCTATTAATACCAGCTGAAATGGAACCAGCAATACAGAGATAAAGGTTTTGTGCCTTATCATTCCTCAGTCTTCTTTCTTTGCCATGTCTCTAGCCTGGACCCCAGGATAATGTTTTGCAGAATAACATTGTTTCATGTTCCTAGTAGTACTGAATAGTCTAACCAAATGTAATAATTATCTAATCATATCTAATTTTGTACTTTGTAAAGTCAAGTACTAGAATTGTTTGAAAATAAAATGGAATTGACTACATTAACAGTTTTTTGACATGCTTCCTGATAATAAACCTTTCTCTAAATAAAAAGAAAAAATTGCTAGGATTGAACAAAGATTGGATACTCCAAAGGGTTGACAGATTGAATATTCAGTTTAATTTTAGAATTAGATGAGTTAACAATTATTAATGTCCTAGATTAAATGGTACTCTGATGTTAATTTCTTTGACCCTTACATCTAATTCATGTTAAAGTACAAAATAATTATTGCAAAATGGTACTGCATTTTCTGCGGTGGCCAGTGTTTGCAGGGACAAATTAAGCAGGTTGGGCTCTCAGCTTGAGAAAGGACAGGGTTTGAGGAAAGCTTTCATATATATTTTAGGATATTTTCTTCATTTAAATGAATTTTTAGTTAAACTTCTTTTGCGTTTCACTGAAAAGATGAATCAGTTGGAAAGGTCCCACATAATACCATATTACTACTTTATTTTATGTACTGAGGGTGAATTATATTGCACCAAATGAATTTCTCATGGAACAGCAGGCAATAAGTACAACCAGATCATGTAAATATATATGATACGGTTGTATGGAAATAATACACAGAAAGATAATAACAAGGCGTAAGGATAAAAAGCTTTATTTAAGAACAAAAATTAAATGTTGGCATAAACTCACCAGCTTCTGCATCAGAACACTGATGGCAGTATTGTACTGGTAAAGCAAACTCTTCCTGAGCACATATCCAACAGACGGTAAAGCACATGCAGAAGTGAGCGTAAATATTCCATGGTGGCTTTAGCTCAGCACAAAAACAGCGCTCTCCGAGCACCCGGCGACGCTGGCTCTGCCTCCCGCTGCCACCCTGCTCTGCGCCGCAGTCCGAGAGACGCTGCTGCTGCCGTGGCTCGAGAGGCGCTCAGCCCCGCAGGCCGGGAGCACCATGGATGGCACTCCGGGAAGAAGCCTATCTCAGCAAGCAAAGAAATAAGGAACTAAAGAGAAGGGTGCCAGCCGAGTTGCAGGGGCACTAGGCACAAGTGTAGGTTTGAAGGTAGCATTGGAAAGGTTATGTTACGGTAAGGTCAACAGCAGATGTGCTGTTCCCCTATTACTGTTCTTACCCGCTTTGCTGTGAGCGCTGCTGTGGGACATCCTCCTGTTTCAGCTTCTCCCCTGTGCCATTATGGTACCAGGCAGTGTTTTTTTGCGTAATCATATTGGTCTCTGGACGGAGAATTTAAAGAATTTTACCTGTGTAGTAAAGGAACATAAATCATATTCATTGTATCCTAAAAAAAATAAAAATCCCACCAGTTATCAGAATAAGAAGTCTTTATGATCTACAAAAAAAGTAGATCAAAGATCAGTCTTGCTAAGGAGAACTTTTCAGATCATGCAGGATGCCTGAGTTTATTTTGGATTCTCACACCAGAAGAAAATGAGATAATATATGACATGGTCCAAACCCATTCCATTTCCTCTGTAGCTTTTAATCTGGTGTCATCAATCAATTGGACAGCAATTACAATGAAAGCAACTTTGAGCTATTGTGCACGTAGTAGAGGAACGGCCAAAATCTGGCCTTGCTGTTAAAAGGCAAGGGTCTGGCAGGTAGTATCTAGCAAAGGGTAAGACTAAGCAAATACAAAGTCTTTCTGAACAAAGCAATAATTCTCATTTGAATGTTCAGGACCAAATTAATCATGAACTTATCTGGAATTGCTGTTGATTTCGAGTACTTATTTCCTGTTTGAATTAAACAAAGCATTACACGTAAAATAGATTTTAATGGACTATAAATCCCAGTTTGTCTGTCCATAGAGGGCTTGTTGAGGGTTTAGTGCCAGATGACCACTAACGTAAGAAAGGTTAGTGTCCACTGTTGATCCCACCAATTACAATATACAGTCTACTGGATTTTTAGGTAAGAGGTTTTGGGGCCTGACTCAGGCATCTGAAAATACTACTATGAATTCAGTCTTGCATAGTGAAAAAAGTACTGTAAGAGGAGACCTTTCTAAGTTAGGTGACAGAAGGAAACCCATCTGAAGCTACTTTAGAAAGCTACCATGCATTTTGATGGAGACAGGGATTGCCTCAAGCTACTGCTGACATACCAATTGACTGCAATGGTTTACTAATTCAGATTACTTTCTCTTTGCAAATAAATGAGGACAATTCCTGAAGATCAGGGTAGGTATCTTACCTCAGGCAGCAAGCAAATCCTGCTTACCTCTAAAAGCTGCTTTTCTTCTGTTTTGAAGTGAGGCTACTCACCCTTTCATGTTCTTAAATGATAGATATCGGTTCCTCATTGTTGAGTTCCTCAAAAAGCTTTCTAGTTCATTGATTGAAAAAATGTATATTTCATTTTGTGCTTTCTTGTTGTGTATTAGGTTTAAAATTACAGTATGATGAACTTTGCAATTTTATCCTTTTTCCCAACTGTCACAAATAGTATTTTAGTCTTGATTTTAAGATTTTAACATGTAAATAATGTAAAAGACCACTCTATAAACAGAATGAAGGATTGGTTGAGGTGTCAAAAGTGTTTGTCAGAGTTTTACTCTCCTGCTGCATAATTATGTGCTGAGATGATAATGAGTAGTACTGGATGTCGGTGAGGATCGAATGCTGATTTGTCATTTTGTTGCTCCTTGATGCAGGTGATGTGCTTTCCATATGAAGTACAGGGAATTATCTTTATCTGGGAAGGAAACAAGCAAGAAAGCTTCCATTTTGACTTTTGTCACATACCCTAAAAAGAAAAAAAAAAAGATGGTAACATTAAACATAAATAGGTTTAGAGACCACTGGGTTTGAATCTTCTTAAAATTGTGATGAATTTAGTAAGAATATAGAGAGGTGTTTGGAAGGCTTTGTCTTTTTTTTGTTTTGGTGTGGTTTTTTGGTTTGTTGTTGTTTTTATTTACCTGTGTAGACAGTAGCTGTTGAGTATAGAAGTAGAAGAATGTATGGAGAAGTTCTACTCCAGTAAGGAATTTAAGGTGCCATATATCAAGTATTTACTTCCCCTTTGCTTTCTTTATACTTAAATCACATCAGCTGTTCAGGTTAACCAGGTACTGTTTAATTTAGTGCATCATTTTGTTTCTTTCAATGACATGGAACTTTGTCTGGAAAACTCCTCTTGGAAATTGGTACAAAAAAGGCAATAAGTAGATCAAGTAACTGTTGCAGAAAGTAATTATCTCAACACATGCCTAAAAAATGAAACTGTGCTAACATGCCCATGCTGACATGATGTTAGGAGGCAAAATACAGCACTTTGGACTTAAGCATTTGCGAGTAACCCAGACATTTCCTGTAGAATCCAGTCCTATGGATAATTCACGTTTTGGTTAAGCAGTGCTTCATCCTCACTGCTTATTCTTACCGAGTCTATATGAATCAAGTTAGTATGGAAACGCAATCACATGTGACTAGCAAGTCCTTAATTTTCCTGTGAAGACATACCTTTAGAAATGATAATGAAGTATTGAAGAGAACCATGTGCACCATCCAGCAGGGAAAGATCATCCTGTCATCAGTCTTTACAATAAAAGTCAATATCCAAAAGTAGTCTGAAGACTAATAAAAACAGTTGTTCACCCTCAAAATCTTTTGCATCATCTTGATGCTCTTAAAAAGAGCCACATAAAGAGGACCCTCTGCTAGAATCCAACAAGAGCAATAGCAAGAGATAGTAAACACAATTTAATGCTTAAATTGTGAAATTTAGAAGTTATACACAACTGGGATCTAGTGGGTAATGCAGCTAAGAAAACTTTGTTTGAAATCTTTAAACAGATTAGCATGAAGTACTTAAATGCATATCGTTGGCCTGTTGGAAGCAGAGGTAAATCTCATTTAAAAAACCTAAGTTTTTAATACTTAGTCATTATTCCATGTCAGAACAAGCTAGGACATTTTGGATTTTTATAGGGGAGGAGAAGGATGACAAGGAGTTGCATTTGAGAAAAGCAATAGCTAGTGAACTGCCTTAAGGTGTGGGATGTCAACTTTAGGGATAGCACAGTCTTCAGCCCTAGTCTCCCTTGGCCTAGGAGGATATGTTAATCATCTGGCTCTTCAGGGTCATTTTCATCTGAGTTCTTCCTTTTAGCAGAAAATTATATCCTGAAACCACAATTCCTCACTAATGAAAATGTTGTTGAAAATTAGTGAAATAGTAATTCTGTAGGAATATGGCCAGTCTGCATTTTCTCTAAAAGCATCTGATTGCCCAGTAGAATGCAGTTAATTGGGAAAATGAAAGGCAGTATAGTGTCAGCAGTGGGAAGAATGCTTCCTTTTTGGGTTTTCTCCCCACCAAAGTAATGATTCACCAGGTAGTCAAGTCACTCTGCTTCCACTTCAGATACCAAGATTAGTTCTTGGATAGCCATTTCTACCCCTATGGACTGCCCTTCAGTCTAACCAGATGTTACTGACTGAGGTGAGGGGTTTGGGCAAGGGAGGGGAAAAAGGTGGGGAATCCTACAGACAACCTATATCATTCCCCTTATATGTTCTGATTTTCCTCTGGCAGTTGTTTCATTGGGAGTTTTTGAGTTGAAAAGATACATGACAGTATTGGAAGTCCATGCAACAGTAAAAGATCCTTCCCTGAAAATATTGCAGCAGTCTGTCCTAATTTTTAAAATGGCTGAGCTGGATAGTAGTTTATGACCTTGTGAACCTCTTTCCAACATCTTGTTAGAGTCATAGAAGCCTCATCAATTAAAAAAAAAAATCTTGTTCCAAATAGGTGCATGCCTTGAGTATCTTTTCTGGTTCTGATGTGGTTTTGAGCAAGAGTTTTTAAAAGTATCCTATGAAATATTAAAGCAAGCCATCCATATCTGAAGAATAAAATCCATTAACACGGGTCACAGAAATAGGTTGCTCAAGAGTAGTGCTGTTAATTAGGGTGCACAATTTTGTGTAACTTTTTCATATTGTATGAATTCACAATATTTTAGTCTAGGTAAAGCATGAGAAATGATGTTTGAGAAACATTTCTAAGAATAGAATTATTTCACCAAACTAATGCTGTAAAAACAGGGAGAATATTTCATCACACCTCGTACTGAATGTAATAGCAAAAGGCCCTAAAGGGTTAAGTTACATAACTTAGCAGGAAGACTCCACAGATTTTGGCAAAAAGAGAAAATCTGTTCATAGCATTGCAAAATAGAATTGTCTAGTGAAAAAGAACAAAAGCAGACAAAAGTAGGAGCTGGTTTCCAATACATGTTTTGAAATCAATGGAGTCATACTTGAATCTTTACAGAAAGCCAAGGGTGCTGCCCTTCTGTATTCTTCCTCTGAAAACACTCTTAGCATAGCATTTGCAGCCTGGTATTGACTGCCAGTGATGACTCCCTTGAATTTCCAGACAGCAGTGTTTCTAAGGAAAAAAGGCAGTGGGTGCACCTAGACTTTGTTATTTACTATGGAATGTATTGACAGCAGAACAGCAATTCCTCCCAATTTTCAGAGAAGCAAAATAGCATCACCTAATATAACATCAGCTTGAGAAGCCCATGAGAGAGCATTGTCTTTCATAGACCTTTATACTGTCATCTGTCACTTTTAATGATCTGCTTTCCTTTACTTATCATCACCTTATTTGAAATTAGGACCATGGTTAGCATACTTCCTCTGATTACTTTTTATATACATTTTATCTGAAGAAGTGTCGAATACAATGATCTTTGAATGCCTTTTGCATTGCAATACCTTTTGCTCTTGGTATTGAGAAAGTGGAGAGAGAAAAGAAATTTCATCTCCTCTGGTTTTTACGTTCATAATATAACATAATGCAGAAATATATGAGGTAATGAAACTTCTGCAGCTTCTGACTGCTGTTACTCCTACCAATAGTGCTACCAGGTTTTTATTCATAGAAGTGGAGAAGTTAGTAAAAAATATTTTCATACTTTGGATAAATCTATACACATACCCGCATGTGCAGTGTAGCAGCAGAACTGCGTAACATGTTGTATGTTGTGAGATATCATTACAGTGTTTAAATCAAGATTCCACACAACTAAACAAAGCCTTTCGTTGTTTACAGTGTACATCAGTGAATGTTGTGTGAGCTGTTAGAGGCTAAGCTTGGGCCTTGCAGTTTATTCTATTTCTAATGAGTACATGTAGGAATGACAGGCAAAATCAGTAATATCAGGTTTGGGGTGTTTTTTTTACTAATGGAAATACAGTTAGCTATAAATATATGGGACATTTTGAATCAAAGAATTCTCATTGTCTTACTTATCTATGAGAAAAATCACAAAAGAGTAATGTCAACAGAAGAAAATAGTCCTCACAGAACATTTACAACATAATAATGTCCTTAATTTCTAGAAACATTAATGATGACACAGTTGTATTTGTATAGACTAAGCAGTAGAAAAGATAATGGCATCTTTGACTTTAGCAATTCATGTATTAGTATTAATGGTTTGACATGCTACTTATTGAAAAGTTGTTTAAAAGAATTGAAATAGATTTCATTTTCCTTTTTCTTATTTCAATAATTGTAATCAGAAACACCTTTTTAATGGCATAATCCCAAATCCAACTGGAGTACGTAGTTATACATCCTGCTTTAATGTACATCTGAGCTCTGGGGCTCTCATGCTGAAACACATTCCCTGATTTATCTTCTGTCTAAACTATTTCTTACATTATGACTCTGTGCTGCAGCCTTTGATATTCCCTGTGACATCATGAGACAGCTGTGTTACATTGTGTTTAAGCAGTACTAAACCTTTAAACTTTAAACGAATATTTTTCTTCTCAGAGGTATAAATAGAATATGTAATAAGCATCTGTGGGATATGCAATTAATGTCACTTGTGAGGAAAGGCCTTCATGATGCACTTGGGTTTTGGCACTCTTAAATTATGAGCGCTTTACTACACTCATGGGATAAATTCCATATCCCCCAGATGCTTATTATGTATCTTCCATCTCCCTTAATTCCTATTAGCTGGATTAGTAGTTGTTGTGATGTTGAGGTTTATGGTAATTTAACTGGGGTGGTTCTCAGTGATCAATAAATAAACTTCAAAAGTTTAGTAATTTTTATTTTCTAGCAATTCCAGTGTGTATAGCTGTGACAGTTTACATTAAGTGCTAGTTGGATATACCAAAAACTTTGGTCATCTGTACATGCTGGTCTATCCATTATCTAATTTCAAAAAAACAAGCAAACTTATGAAAGTAAAAGATTTCAATAGCAAAAGATGAGGTGAATTGCAATGTTGTGGTGTGACTTATATTACCTTCAGCACCCACAAATGTTTAAAAAAGAATAGTTTACATAGAGAATAAATATTTTTTGCTAAATGACGATATTATTAATGTTCTAGTCACAGTCATTATCTGGAGAGTTTGTCAAACTGGTACAGAATGGTCTAGATTAGTTGTCAACTCAGGAGCAAATAAGATTTTTAAAAGACTCAATAAAGTCCAGTGATTAATTGCTATATATTCTGATTCATGCCTATCCCATTTTATCTAATTTAATAAAAGTCTAAAATGATGATTAATCCTTTCACATCAGCAGTTGCTGGTACATCCATTACATGTCCAATCTGAATTCCTCTGCCAAGGAGTTAACTACTATTTTGAACTTGGTGTGAAAAATATCATTATAAATTTCATTAACCTGATCATCAAATTTAAAAAAGTCAACTCGTAAAATCCATTACTACATATCATGCATCGAAGATTAAAAACTGGTCCTTAGTGGGCAGGAATAGCCAGGATTTAATTCCCACAGCATATGTTTAAAGTGCTCATATGACATTATTGTATCTGTAATTATCAGAATTTTATGTTTATTAACCCAAGTGAATTAAGAATCTTGTTTTACGTAGGATTTAGCATGCATGTTAAATTGACCATTAATTCAGAGCTTATCAATGTATATGTGTTTACCACAAATGCAAAGATACTTGTTTAGCATATTGTAATAATTTTAGCTTTTGGAGAATTGCCTTCCTTTAATTTTTCCTTCTCGGACAGAATTATTTACTTTTTCAGTGCTTCTAGTTGGCTGTCTTGGTGTGGATCCCCATGGGTGATAGCGATATAAATCTTACTTCAAGTAGTCCTTCGGTAGGAAACTTGGGAGTATTTCACATTAGCAGAATGTCTCAGCCGTAACTATAACTATGTCTTCCTCTACACTGAGGTGGTTTTTTTCCCATCCATGGTTAGATCCGAGAGACACCTCTCCATGCTGTATGGCAAACGTGCCCAGCCCAGAAATATCCACAATACCTCCTAGCCTTGTGGATTTGGGGCGGGTTTGCCACTAATTTTTTTGAGGGTTGCTCAACTGGAAGTTCACTAAATGCATGAAAATATGCAACCGGAGACCTCAGAGAAGCTGAATTCCCCCATCTACCTGGGGGATTTGGACTGGGGTCGCAGTGACTCTGCAGCCGCCATCTGAACCCTATGCCGGTGCTGGGACATAAGGCATGGAGTGCCAGCAGTGCCCCTAGGAAACGGCAGCCCCGGCCTGGCCAGTGCCCCAGCAAACCCCACCTAAGCTGTGTCCAAGGAGTAAATGCTTTTAGAGTAGTGTATGGAATGCACCACAGGACAAGCCAGGAAGTAGCGGGGACAGACAGCTGTTCTCTGGGTTGTTGTCACTTGTGGCTGCAAACTGCAGGCCCACTGTTGGCTTCTGGCAGAGGGATGAAAGTCACATGGCTTGAGAAAATAGGAGCTGTGGGGATTTTGCCAAACCGAAACCATCACTATTTTATTATTTCATTTTATTTTCTTATTGGGACAAATGTGAAACCTTTTGAAAGAGGTTTCTGACTGCAGGATCCACTCGGGCTGCAGCTGTAAAGTGGAGGCACGGCAAGTGCTGGATGGCAATGCCCCTGTGAGCAGCCGGCTGCGGCTCCACCGGCTGCACTTGGCACAGCCCGAAGCTGAGGTGCTTCAGACTGGCACAGCTGTCACTACGTACTGCAGGGAGCTGTGCAGCTTCACAGCTTGGGGTAGTTTCACCTCACACTTTCCTCCTTGGCCTGTCCTGATGGCTTTGCCCATCTACCTTACCCCTGCTCAGATGTTCTGCAGAAAGAACTTTCCATGGGCAAAACATTTCTTCATGGGAAGGGTTGTCAAACATTGGAACAGGCTGCCCAGGGAAGTAATGCCATCCCTGGAGGTATTTAAAAGGCGTGTAGATGTGGCACTTAGGGACGTGGTTTTGTGGTGGACTTGGCAGTACTAGGTTGGACTTGATGATCCTAGAGGTCTTTTCCAACCTCGTGATAATACAATTCTATAAAAGGAGATGAAATTAGAAAGAGTGGAAAGGCCTTTTTTTATCTACAGGATATCTGCCTGGTGAAACATGCTTTTCTCCCTCCATTTGCAGACAATTAGCATCATTATTTCAATACCTGGTCATGGCAGTGCAAAAGTATTTCAGAACAGCCAGGTGATTCAGCAGAGATGTATATCACATATTCAGATTATCAGGTGTTGGACTTGGAAACACACACTTGTACCATAGTACAGCTTAGGTTCTACTGGTATGAAGAAAGAAAGAGAGCACCTAGGTGATTCTAGTCTTGGATGGACCAAAATTTATTTCTAAGACTCACCTTTAAATAAAAAAAAATGTCCATTGTACAATCCTTGCCTTTAACAAACTTTTTTATTAAATTAGGTTTAACATATCTTTTGATCCATCTTTGATCTAAATTATCTTTTGATTTATTAAATGTCAGAGCAGCTTTTTCTTCTAGGAAATGGTTTAAATGATCTGTCTGCAGGACTTCACATAAACTCCACCAGTGTGAATAAAAAATACTCAATAGAGGTTGCAGGTGAATGTATGTGATGTAGTAGCAGTTCCCAAAAATTCGTCTCCATACTTTATGGGCTAGAATAATACCCAGCTATATTTCATAGGGCCCTTCTTATAAAATTTTGTAACTTGTATCAGTTTATGAACATTATAGAGAATTGTTTTCTTAACTTTGTGAAAGAGTTAATACTAATTTTCTATTGTGGGAAAAGACAAGCAATGCTACATTTCCTTAAGAAAGTTTTAAGAGCTTAAGACCTTTTTTTAATTTTACTGATTTTTTTACATTTCAACAGTTCCCATTCCACTGAAAAATTTCAGGTATCATTAGCTGGCTTTTGGTGTGTGTCCATTCCTGAAAAAATTGCAGTATTTTCTCTTGAGATGCTTTCAGTAAATGGCGTTTGGCTTGAATGCTGAAGCACCTCACAAGAGAAGTCATCTATAATAAAATGTTTCACCAGTACATCTGAATCTTCCAAGTGCCCAGTCATTTATTTTTTATTAAATCTGAAAAACTGGTAACAGTTACATGATTTTCATAATTAGCACATTTAGTTCGGTAGCAAACTACCATCAGAAGACAAGACAACGTGGTAAATACGTGGTTGGTAAGGGGGAAGAAAGTTTGAGAGATGGTTAAAGGACATACTGTGTGAAGGTGTTGCTGGAAGGGAAGGACAATGTGGGAGGGAGGAGATGGAGAGACCAGATATAAGACCCCACCAAGTGAATGCTGAACCTGGAGAATATGAGGTGTGTTTGCGGTGTAGCTCAGTCATTAAATAATGCACAAGGGTTTATCTCATATGGCCAGTTGCAGCACTCACCTGGGAGTCAAAGGATGAAATAAATATCCAGTGTGTAAACCTAAGCATATGTAAAACAGGTAAACAGAGGGTAGCCTTGAACACAGTTTCTCATTCTTTGTGTATGTGTAGGTGTGGATAAAGTCTTACATATGCAGAAACTGTTAAAACCCAAATTATTTAGCTAACTCCTAAGTAACAGACTGGCAAAAAAAATCTGGTTCAACTGATTTCGCTATGCGTAAGGGGAGAAAGAAGGTTCTTCTTTTTTTCCTGTTTCCTCTAGTTATAAAAATTACAGTGATTACACATCATAAAGCCTATCTGTAATAAAACGCATCAGCTGGCCAAGGTTTTCATCGCTCACTCAATAATCCATTAATACAGCAACGCTGCCCAGGCATCTTTATAATACCAACTCGGAGGTAATTTTAATCAGCTAGACCAGCTGGTATTTAACAGCAGCTGCTGGAGACGCCACAAATATACTCAATAGCTGACATCTTTATTTGCAGTTTTTCAAGGGGAGAAGAGATCCTCCTGTGGTTACTTATATTAAGCTTCTTTTTTTTTTTTTTATGTAAGTATTGGTACCAGAGGGTAATACCTGAATGAAAGCAGGAATAGAGTTAATGCAAAAAATAAAAAACACATTCTTGGAGTCAGAGGGCTTTTTCATGAAGTCCTCCTCATAAATGAACAAAAAAATAAAGCATGGGTGCCAGCTTTGTTGGAGTTTAGAACCTTTTCCTAGTACATTTACACTAATCTCAGACATGGCTTGCGGCATAAAATGTACTCTGCAGTGCTGCATTGCCCTGTCTTACTGAAGCTTTCCTGTCGCTCCATGATGTAAATATGTGATAAATAGTGCTCTTGGTAGGAAAAAAAGTGATGCTTGCTCACATGTGTTCAATTCTAACTGACACATACTTCTTTTGTCCTCAGTTTTGGCGTAGAGTGTCTGCATGCAGGAGTGTGTATGTATATATCTATGCTTAAAGACACGGGTGTTTGTGTATAAATAATACACAATATGTTTATTTGTACTTCTCATCTCTTATAAGGCTAGAGATGAAATCAGCAACTGAATAAAGCACCGCTCTCTGCAGCAGTAAATGTGGAATACTATTTCACATTGGATTTGGGGGGGGAACAAGCAGAGGCAACACGAAGTTAACAGTCACAAACACATTATAAATAAAAATTTAATTACACTTGGGGGAGCTTGGCTTACAAAGCTCACAAATCCATAATGGAGCTTGCTGGTAATAAAGGCCTGATCTGTTTGTTAAACTCCAATATTCCTGTCCTCTGTATCTCTTCTTTTATATAAAACTTCAGTTTCTGCATTGATTACCAATTGCAAAAAAGACCGACTTCACTGGTAAACAGGTTTTTTTCTGTCAGATACCAAATGCCATATTTCTTTATTAAGAAAATAGTTATGACTCCTAGGTAGGGCAGGGGAGGTGCCATGAGAAGTGTAAGTATATCTATTTTTGTTGACTATTTATAATATGTCATGGATGAGATATATCATGGATGAGATCTGTGTTTAATATGAATTTGAGTTTCTGGAGATAGGCTTTTGTTAATTTATGAACAAATTCTGAGGTAGCAGCTTCTTTGTAATGAAGATTTCAAGAAACACCAGTAATGGTTTAAATGAATATTAACATTGAAAAAATACAGTACTATTAAGCTGGTGTGTTTCTAGGACAGTAACAACAAAAAGCAGTACATGGTTTTCATTTTTCTTCTTTCTTTCTTTCTTTCATTTCAAAATCTCATGGTGAAAAAGGTTGGTGGTGTGAAGGAACAAACCTGAGTACACAGATACAAATCCCTAAACAAATTTGTGGCTATAGTCAGCCATTTGCAGGTACTCATCTGTTAGTCCCAGCGAGTTACCTCTCTGTAGCCAAATACAGATCTGTCTGAGGCTGTGATTGACTACTGCAAATTAAAATCCAGTGACAGAATGGATTACTGAGGTTGCAGTTTGACTAAAAAATACTTAGCAAGCATGTTTTCTCATATTTGTAGTGAAAACATTCTGTTGAAGTTTGTTTAGTATGTTTGACAACAGACAGTTTGATATATTGCCGGGCACAGCAGTAGGTTGGACTTGAGTGGTATTAGCTTTCACTGTTTTGATTAATTGTAATTGTTTCGATGAAAAGGCATGTTTTACGTACAACTCATAGTTCTGGAAAACAGAAGTCAACTTGCAAGATCTGTAATTACTGTTCTGAGTTAGCATATAAAAAAAGCTTGGAGAACATGCAGGCAAATCACAGTAGGGTTTTTTTGTATGTCTGTTTATTTTGTATGGGATTGCATTTTGTAGCTTTTATACACTGTTTCTTGTCTGAGGAAATAAATCTTAGGCTTTATCTCTTCTTGTGTGCTGCAGTGTGCTTTTAGATATATTTCTGAGTTCCACATTGTTGTTTCAATCATGGTATGGTGAAATTTTTAATGTGTTTTCTGTCATCAGTAGCAGCAACAACGAAAGGTCAACCTGGAGACTTCCCTGTCTCTTCACATCCCCGCACATTCCTGAAGGGAAGGGAAATGTATCTGTTCATCTTTAAATTCTGTTTTCTCTGGTTAGAAAAAGACTGCCTTCTCCCCACTCTCAGAATGAATTTTCTAGTTTTCCTAAGATACTTCTTTTTTTCTCTTTTTTTTTAATAAATATTTTATTTTCAGTGTATCGTCAGGAAAGGGAAATAGATTATTATTTTTGTATTTAGGTAAAAAAAATATTTCAATGATGTGTTTAGATGTAAGCCAATACCAGCATAGTAAAAGATGTCAACTATTATTACTAATACCATCTTTCATTTATATAGTGCTTTCATCCTAAAAGATTGTGGTTTCTAGAAAATGTAGATTTAAGCCAAAAACACAATTAAAAATATATCTCCTTGTCCTAGCATGTTAACTTCGAAGTATTGTTTGTCAGTTTAACAGACAGTATCAAAATATCTTTCTTCTGCTTTGCAGATGCAGAAATGTACCATGAACTGAATATGCTGAAAGTACTGTTAAACCGTCTCTAGAAGGGGAGAAAATTGGTTTTATAGGTTCCTCATTTTATGACATGCTTTCCTCTCAGATTTTAATATTTTGCAACACGTTCTGAAAGGAGAAATGAATAGATAGTGGTTTTCTATATCTGAAGCATGTAGGGGCATCACAACCTACCTGAATTGTTCCCTAGACAGTATTAAAAAGAGAGCAGTAATATCTAAATTGTGGAGGGAGGCAACTAGGTTTCTAAGTGTGGTGCCAATGTTTGTAGTCAACAATGAGACATAAAAAAAATTGTAGCCCATGTTGATAGCAGCAGGGTTTGAGGCTTGTGTTATTAGAGCTTTCCTAAAAGTATTAACACACAACTCATGTATAGCCTTCATATAAACTATGTTCTATTATATATTTGGGGGGGGAAATAAAAATCTGTAAAGCATGAAATTGTGGTGTTACAAAACGATTATTTCTAAAAGTGAATTATCTCGTCTCATAGTAGTACTAGCTTGGATTGCTATGTTAGATGTCAGGTGGTTTATTTCTGAGCAAAATACAAATTAATAAGTGTATGTTTTAATACTTACCTAAACCAGTGACAAGAAAATAAATACTACTTTTTATTTACCTTGCAGTTAACAACCATGTGTCATTGCAGCATCTTTTATGGAAAGGAACTTTATTTAAGTAGCATAAACTTGTTGGATGGGCTTCAATTAAATGATGATTTGTTAATGCAAATGTGTAGCGAATGACTGGTAGTACATCTGTCTCTTCATCCATAGGCCATTACTGTGCAGCATTAGCACATGATTGTAAAAAACTGGAAATCATTATATGCAGGTAGTACATATTCAATCAATTCTGACCTTATGTCTCTGACGAAATAAAAAAAAAAAGGATGCAATTTAAATGATATTTAATCTGAACAAAAAAAGGGGGGAGAGAATCTTTGAATATCGACAATTCAAGCTGTTAGATGATGTGAGGTGACGGCTGTTTGGGATTGATTGTTATTGGTGGCCCCAGTGGGGAACAGCCAGCACATTAATCCTCTCTTACTCCTCCCTCATGCTCCTCCAATCCAAATAGTATTTTTGTTTATATTAGGAAATAAATACTGTTCTGTTTATCTTAAAATTTCTTTTTTTTTTTTACACCTCTTTTGGAGATTGAAAGGAAAAAGCTCTGTATTGATGACCAATGTTAGCCAGCTAAGCAGGCAGTGACAATTAATACAACAAAAAATCGTACAATTAGCTTCAGCTCCATAAGTGTCTAATGAGCCATTTGTCAGTCTTTTGGTGAAATAAACTACTCTATCTTAATTCTCCACTCTTGCAGCAAATAAATAGAAGTTATGAAATACCCGGGCACCAATAAAATCTAATTTATTTTTGCAGGGCATGGCAGAACTCCTTACATATCTAAAATGAGCAAGTTATTTACAAACAACTTGTGATACTAATATAAAAATATAGAAAAGAATTTCAATGTTAACTGCTTTCATTCTGCACTAGATATGTTTTCTTCCTGATTTGTTTAATCATTTAAATATATAATTACTCCTAAAGGCATGTGAGTTGAAATGAATTCTCCTGGCGTGATTAACTCATAAAGCCAAAATGAACCTTCAGAGAAGAACCTGAGAAATTCCAGAGATTGGCAGTCTGCAGCTGAAGTCCCTGCCAGTGCTGCGGAGGACAACATACACATTTCCAGCTGGGAACACATCCCTGCTGCTATTCCCGCCCTGACCCTTCTGGCATTACCAGTGTCACAACCACCTTTCCATAAAAAACCAGCACCGCAGTACTTGCAGTTCAGGTGGAGGTGGAGCCAATGCAGTTGGACTGACAGCAGCTCCTCATGCAGCCACTTGTGACCCATGGTAGCCACCAGATCTACTCCAGACAGTGCCAGACCTCACCGGAGGTGGGCAGGGAAGCAGTGGGATGTCTGGTCTGAGGGAACTCAGGAAGGCTTTCTTCAGAACCTTTAATTGTGCAGAGCAAGGCTGTTCTGCTTTCTTGCCCCATTCGAGCAGACTCTTGGTAACATGAGCTGGTGAAAGTATTTCAGACCACCTGACTTCTTCCTCACTCATCATTTCAACAAAAGTTTGAATTTGACTCTGGTTCACTTTTGTGATGTATATCTGGCCATCTGTCTTCCCAGGCTGGTTTTCAAGCTGACAGTAACTTGGTATTTTTAAAAAAAGACAAAAAGAAGACAGGACGGAGCGTGATGTGTGGACAGAGCCAAGTTGCTAGGTCTCAGAGTAGAAGAGAATATTTGAAATGACAGAAGACACAAAAGAGGCAAGTCTTACTAAAGAAGCAAGGGTAGAGGGTTGGCAGAGCTGCTGGTATGTGCATGTATGAGGAGACAGTGAGTAGAGGGTGTCAGTGTGAATGAGGAAGGGCTACCTTTACTGAACTAGGCTTGAAGAAAGCCTGAGATTTTTTTTCAGGTGGAAATACGTGTTTAGAAGAGCACCCAGGCAGTTCCATTGCTTCCAGGTGGAGAGATGTTGCACAGGAGAAAGCAACTGTTTGGGAAGCCAGAAGACTGATTTGGGAGTTCTATACAGTGGGTTTCAAAGCTAGCTACAGCATTTCATTATAATGGTCATTTCAAGATGGTGGTTCTTTATACTTGTCCGTATTTACAGAGATAACAGGCCAAGTTCAGACAAATGTTGGACAAAAAGCATCATGATGAATATATTCCGAGGAAATCATGGGCAGTTTCTATTCAGACAGATCCTAAATTGGTAATAGAAACCCTCGGCATAGAACTGGCACAAACCATTCAAGAATTTGAGTGTAAGTGGGAAGACAGCTTTTTTAGGGAATCAGTGAAATAATTGAAGAGGTTCTTGTACAAGGGGAGTGGGAGAAAGTTGTCTTTGAGGAAAAGAAAATGTTTTAAATTGTAATTTATAGGGGAGATTTAGTAGGTCTTTTGAATCCCCACACAGTTTTGAGCTAATGTAAGAAGTTTATTCTGATCATACTTTCAGATGAAAAGGTGAAATTCTCTTGCTGCATTTTGCTGGATTTAATCGTACTCTTTTGAAGTCCTTTGAGACAGTTACTTCTAGTTTCCTCATGAAATAACTACATTCAGAAAAAATTATTTCATCCCAGTGCTTGTGTTAGTAATTCTGAGTGGTCAATGTCCTGAAGTCAACCATCCCACTGTGATTGAATGTATTTGCTTGGCAACCAGGTGTTAGGAGGACTGCACTATGTGTTTGCACACACACACAGTGGATTCAGGTTCTTGTTTTGCTTTAGATTTCAGTTGACTTTTGAAGGTCGTATTTTCAGAGCATGGACCTTCAGTCTTGAAAGAAGGCAGTCTGTTCTCCTAAGCAACACAGATGCGTTAAGGGTAACACATTTACTGCACTGTGGTTTCCCTTAAAATTTTTGCTACTAAATTTTATTCTTTGCCTAATTCCCTCAGTATATAGATTACCACTACAGCATTTGCAGGTGGCAACTGGAAAGATTTTTTTTTAATGCCTGCTATACATATAATATTTGTCACAGCAAATAATGTACTTAAGGTCAAAATTCAAGTTCTGTTATGAACAACTGTTTTCACTGTTCCTTCAAGTCATCTCCTTTGAACTCTTTTATTCTTAACTCAAACTTTAAAGGAAAGCTGCTGCTCATTAGATGAATAGCAGGCAACTGTAGTCATATTTGCAGACACAACTAAATGGTTAAATATATATATGTTCTAGAAGGATTTTCTTTTTGTATTTGTGTAACAAATTCTACCAGTACTCTGTCCTTGAATAGACTAAAATGATGACTGGTCACGTTATTCTTCTGAGGACTTAGAATTTGCACCTTATTGGCATTCTAAAAAATTAAGACTGGAGTATTCTGAGAAATTTTTGAAGGGGCTAAAATCCTCAAAAACAGTTTTATGTTATAAATTGTCACTAGGTGGCAACATCAGTGATGTCTGTCCACCCAGCCAGATGAGACATAACTGTTAAACTGTTAAAACACAAATTGATAGAGGAGAAGAAAAGGGCACTTAACAAAAAGTTTGATAAAAGGTGAAGGTAAAAAATGTCTTGGAGCCACCAAACTGATGAGCTGTGTAGAAGGCAAATGCTGTCAGGTTACCTGTGTTTCAAGAAGAGGTTAGAAAGTGTCAGTGCTATTGTACAGGTAATAGTAAGATCTCACCTGAAATGCTATATATATATTTGTGGTTAACTATATTTAAAAAAATTCAGATCATCATCATTTGTCAAACAGAAGTTGAGAAGGTCAACATCTGGTCAATAGAAACATGTCAGGGAGCAAATATGGAATAAGAAAGGGATTGAGTTAAAGTTGAGCAAAATGATCCAAAATGGCCTCAAGTTTATATATTGAATATCAGAAAGTTTTAAGGGGGGTGTAGTTCTTGCTACCTGTTGTAGAAGCGAGATTCTGGAGCTGTGTAATGGCAAGCATAAGAACAAGAAACATCAGTTCGATGTGAACCTTAATAAAAGCAAACCTGTAATACAGTAACTCATAATCACAGGGAAGTCAAGATGGAGATGTGTCTGTCTTTCAGGCCTGAAAGAATCCTCTGTGGATCTTACAATCTCTCTCCTGAGCATGGGATATTCAGTGTTAATCCAGACATAGCATTTTCAATGGGCAGTTTTATCAAAGGCTCCTAATGTTTTTGTGTTGTTGGTAGCATTTGCTTATTGATGAGTCATTTTTAAAGACAAAACACAATCTTCATTGGTTATTTGTAAAATTTTCTCTTAGTCTTAAAGGTGTTAGTGCTGGTTTTTTCCCCTAGAAAACTCCTTCAGCTGCATATGATTTCTTTGGGGAAAACTGCAGGTTTTCTACTCTAAATGATAAAATTACATTTATTATTCGCACTTAATTCAGAAATAGGCAGTGTGAAGGGCTTATTTCCAAGAATCCCCACAGTATTTGGTAGCTTTTTGTGCTTTCTCTTCCATAAGCAATAAAGTTATAATGGGGTTACAAGATCACACTGAATCTGTGCTAAGGCATCTGCTAAAACTTTGTAGCAGAGCCTAATAAAGCCCTGCCCCATTTGTGACATACCAAATCACATTCTCCTTGCTGGTCTGACAACCACAGCTCTTAAACAGCTGCTGGGGTAATTTGCATAAAGGAGATTGTAAATGTCTCATCAGAACGCATGCGGTGCAATCCACCCCAAAACCACTGCCTGAACACTAGGAAAAGAAGATTGTAGTCATAAAAATTGTGGCTCTCATGATTTTAGATTATGATCTCCACAGTCTTACAGCTTTTGCAAATACCAAGCTTTTGTGGCAAAAAAAAAAAAAAAAAAGAGAAAAGGAAAGTTTCATTTACCGATACAGAACAATACAAACAGATGCAGTGTTGCTCTTTTGATTCAGTCTAGCAGAAAATTGACTTCAGCAGCTAAGGTTCGTGATGACCCCTCCTCAGTTCTTCACCCCAATGATAAGTGAATTGATCCAATTGAAAGCATTTAGAATAACATTAGTAAAACCAAATTGGTTTTATGGTAGTGAGAGGAAAACAAAGAAAATGCGAAATAAAATTAATGCAATACAGAGGATTCAATAAAGAATAAAAAATGCAGAAGTTAATACAATATGTTAATTGTCTGCATGCATCTGCTATGTTTTGTGATGCATATTTTAATAGAAACTGGTGTGAAAATTATGCATATTTTTGATAGAAATCAGAGCTAAAGGAGATATACATGCAGAACTAGGATTGCACAATGTGACAGGAATTAGATGTGTGCATTTCCTGAGTTTTAACTGTGTAACTTCAAATTTTCTCTTTGAAGGATCATTCTTCTTTGCCTTGAATGAATTACACTGGAGCAGTTTGGCATGGTAGTGAAACTCCATGTTATAACTAGACAATAAAGAAGTCATTAAGCTCCACAAAGTTAGCGTCTGTATCAGCTAGAGCCTCTGCCAGCTCATTGAACCCGTACTTTGCCCAGTTTGTAGTGCAGGTTGAGGTATTTGCCCGGTACCTCCTTGGTTGAAACACCTCCTCTGGCCTCAGTTCACAGAAACATGTCATGATTGCAGCTACACCACTCGCAGCTGCATCATCATCAATAAGTACAAAATTGCTAATAGCAGTGGAATATATTGGTCTAACATAGTCATCCTCCTTCCACTCCTAGTTTTAATCATCCATGATAGACAAATTTATTAGCACCCAAGTTACCTATATCCATGCCATTAATAGTTTACTTACTGTCTCAGTAAATCTACGTTTGACATAATTGATAATTGTGCATATATCTGTGCAATGGCACAACTGACAGCAATCAGTTTAATGCCTTTGAGTTTTAATACTCACATTTGTCAACATTAAATTGAAGGGAATTTGGAGTCAAAAGGTTATACTGAGGGCATAACCTCAAAAATCTCAGAACTTGTATGCACTGTTTCGCTTTCTGTAAATTCCAACTGCTTTGGAAGAAATTTATCAAATCATTTCAAAGTGTGGTTTGTCCCTTTGGGTAGCAGGATGTCTACTTTCAATGCCATGAAGGTAAGTCAGTAGTTTCAGTGAAAGTTCAGTCATCATTAGCCAGTGAATCTGAAAAGTATCTGACACCTATGGAATAGAGGTTTGTTAGAGAAGTCAAGTGGTGAGGTGGTTTTGACTAGAGGAGCACTTTACAGATTTTGAAGTGTAAGGCTGAGAGAAAATACAGTGTGCCGTAAAACTGGTGTCTTCTTTTTAAACTTATTTATTATATCCAAACTTGTCAGTCTCTCTAAAATAAAATCTCTACATTTGACCAGTCAGCTTTCAAAGCCAGTAGAATTGTGTCTTACTTTGTGCGCCATCCTTACCTCAGATATTCAGCTTGTTCCATTCTTGACACGTGTGTGCAAAATTTGTATCTCATTCTGACAGACACATTTAAATCAAAAATTCTGCTGTTTTGTTGTTTTCTAATACTGATAGGATAGCTGATAAATAGGTATTACCCTCACTAATTTTAGACTGCTAAGAAAATAATATCCTTTTTATGAGTGAATCTCAGCCTTTGGGTTTGTTGTGTGAAAACTCCATCATTTTATATGTTATGGTATTCATGATTAGATGATTCACAATTGTTTTATCACAATAGTAAAATACTGCTTTTTAATATAAGAATTTCTCTGATAAGGTTTTAATGCATAACACTTGATGAAGGTTATTATGCTTATCTTCCATAAAGAGAGGATAATTATATGGGACAATAATTTGCCTTATGGCTGTGCTTCCCAATTCCTAAATTGGTGCCTTATCCTGTGGGTTACATTTCCTTTCAAAAGATGGACGTGCTTTCAGTTCTTTTATTCTCCATGTTGTAGTTCTTACTGTCCTCACCAAGTGCTTTCCTAAAGTTGATGCTGGATTAAAAAAGTCATTTATTACTAATGATTTAACAGAATCAAAACGAACTCCCAAGGCTCCACAAATTCTCACAAAGCCAAGCTGAAGTCTGAGATGATGTGCATTTTCTGAAGATAATTTTCTGCAGACAATTTAACGGGAAATTTGAATCTGATTGCTCTGATCATTTTTGTGGTACAAGTTGCTTCCCTCAATTACAAGTGAGATCTTAGGGTATAAACCTCTTTGAACCTGTGTGTATAAATATCAGACTTGGAGCTTCTAACAGAAAAATATTTAAAAGATAATGCTGCAAGGATAGCCTCCATTTTCAGAGTCTCTGATCCAAATCAGAGCTGTTGCTGAGTCAGCCTGGTTTGGACGTCAAAAGCTTGCAAAACTCTCTGTGAACAGATCCTTTGGAGACCATGCCAGTTCTGTATGAAAGTAAACTCCATAAATGTTTGGTATCCTGAACAGTGACCTTTCAAAAGCAGGCAAGGGATCACATACCTAAGATTGTGGAATACAACCCAAAACGGTAAGAAAGTTTATCACAATCGTTGGCAAGTGTTTTCACAGCTTGGTTCAACTGGCAGAGATAGCTGCCACCTCCTCAAAGTATGCATTCTACCTGTCACAGCCAACTAAATGCTCAATAGCATCATTACCTCCAAATAAAATACCTCCTACATCCCAAACCATAAGCCATAAGCAATGATTGAGTCAGGATGTGCCTCAAGAAGTTGTTGAGGTTATCACAAACCAGTGTGATCTGGTTTAGAGGGCTACTCGGTTCCCACAAGCTGAAAGAAATATTTCAGTCCCCCTGGCAGGAGGTTTCCAGTGCTAGGTGCCGTGTTGCCATGGTTTAACAGGCAAATCATTTGGCTCCACTAGCCCAGATGCAACACCAGGTATGTTTCTGGCTTCTTACCCTGCAGGTACACTGTGGCTTTGTCATGCTGGATCATGGAGGAGTATGGTCAGATAAACTAGCCTTCAGAGACAGCTAGCCTCCAGCCCTCCATTTTCCTGCCTCCCCTTAAGGATCATTCATCCTGTGTCTGATCACTTCTTTACCCTCATCCCAGTTTCTCTAAAAGCCAGGGAGCAGCCTGCAGAAGAGCCTACCTGCATTTATGGAAATGCCTCCTTCACCTCTACCCCATCAGACTGATGCTTTCCCCACCTGCATTTGCCAGACATAGGAAATGCCAGAGAATTGGGATGCCAGATCCTTTTTCAAACTGCCTGAAAACAATCCTGTGATGTCCGCTGTGTCCCTCTCACATTAGTATTGGAAGGTCAGAGGTTCAGAAGAAGATTTTTCTCCTCAGAAGGAAGTTAAAATGCAGTTTTAAGGGAACAGCTCAAAGTATAAACATCAATAGGATTCAAATTAGTGTCATTTTAAGATATGTATTATTTCAAATGTAGAAGTGTGCAACAGATTTTCTGACAGAGAGTCAGAGAGGGATTTTTAGTGCCACTTTTTTACCCTGAACTTTCTGAGAAACATGCTAAAACTTAAATTCTTTGCTGGAGGAATACTTCTGCTTGGCAAAAAACAAATAATAAGAAGTAAGTTTTTCATTTCTGAAATTAAGCATCTGGTTGAGTAAGAGAGCTGTAAAACCTGTCGTATTTTTCATTTTCACTGGTTTTGGTCCATGTATAACAATAAGTTAATATACAACAGTGAATTAACAGAGAAAAATTGGATCTAGAACTTCCAGCCAAATTGGCAGTGCCAGAAAAAGTCACAAATCCACATATACTTAGTAGAAAGTTCCTGAAAAGACTTACTCCTGTCTAAATAAGGTAGAAATGGAAAAGAAACATCCTCCACTGTCTCTCTGCAGCACTGGCTACAGCTGGGACACAAGAGTTGTTTGAAGTGTGTGGTGCTGTGACTCTTGTACATGGAGTGCCCATATGGCCAGTCACAAACGTGTGGCAATGAATGTTTGTCCAGCTCTGGGACAACCCAAACTCTCTTTCCCTATCCCACATCAATTTGCTGCGCATGCCAAAGTCTCTTCCTAGGGCAGAGCTTCTTCCTAGCATAGAGCTTTAGCAGACAACAACTTTGGCCATGGATGAATGATTATGGCCTCATCTGATCTGTCAGAATTGCAGGCATAGGTCTGAGTTGACCTTGCTTGTGGATAGCACCATTTTTAAATCCTCTCTCATCTTTCTAGTTTGCTCTAAATATTGAGTAACAGTACTAGTTGAAAATATAGAACGGTCAACTAAACTGTGTCCAAAATTTGTGGTTGATTAACAAGTGGGAAACACATACATCATCTTAATCATCAGACTCTATAGTCTGCAGTCTCATTGTAATCACAATTTTGTTTTGTAATGGCCCGCAAAGTAGAGAGCATATTTCTGTCTTGGCAAAGACAAGAACATAGCCCAAGAGAACAGCAGTTCTGCTCCCTCTGCAAGGATACATCTCCAGCTGCAGGGTCTTCTCTCTCTACCTCAGAATCCATGTGGTGGACAGGGTGGAGTTCTGCAGACGCCTTTCCAGAGGTCAGTTCAGCTTTGAGCAAGGTCACAGGCTGCTGCTTTCAGCTCCTACCAGCACCCACTGTGGGTAAGGAGATAGCTAAATCCTTGACACTGGCATGGGACAGAGCCCAGTGTCCAAATTACATCCAAACCCCTTAGGTTACATTACTTGGTCTCCACAGCTCCTATGAAAAAAGTCCCCACTGATACTTCCTTTCCAGATAAATCTTCTGTTACCTTTCGTGTATCCTTCGTCTCTTCTTTCTTTCCTGCACAGTATTTATTTCTCTCCTTGTTTTCCTCTTTTAATTATTTACCTCCTTTACACCCAAACCCCCTCCACATATGAATGTCTATGTGCACAGATGGGATTTCTAGGACAGTCAGTATATAATATTCCACAAACACTGTTATTTTAAAACAAACTCAATCATCTCAACCAAAGGAACATAAATGGAAAAAAAAATTTACTAATTTTTTTTTCAGTTTTAAAACTGAACTAGTCCCACCCTTTTGCCAATAACTTTATTTTGCTGATATAGCCCTATTAGTAGTGAGGTGTGCACATCGTTCCTGGTTTCTTACATGGACATTTGTCAGCAAGTTTTATGCCCAGATGTCTTGTCAAGTAAATTCTTGTCATTAAATAACGAGTTAAATTTAGTTAAAAAGATTACACCTGCTCAGAGTCCTCTGTCTATTTTTATTTCTTTGCAATTACTTTTACGGTTTTAAACGATGTCTCTGTCTCCTCACAGTGTGTGAAAGATCTATACAGATGGAAGATAGTGACTATAAAAGGAAAGCTACTGCTAGGGCAGAGGTATTGAAAAAATAGAAGAAAAATAGCAATTCTTGTTGTACTTTTAAACAGTATCTGGTGAATTTCTGCAATACTGTGGCTTTTCTTAAAGTTCTGTGCTTCTTAAAAGACTTCTTTCATAGTGTCATTTTATTGTTATTTCCATGAACTTGGGTTATTGCTTCCTCCTCTCATGTCTGAAATATGTAAGCACACTTTCATCAGGTGTATATGTGGCATCCCTGTGCAGGAAGATGCTAATTCTTGAGTGCTTCCTACTCCTTTTAATGAGGACTAACTTGTTGATTCCTAACTGTGGACAGCTAGACAAGTTTGGAGTTGTCTTTGATTGCAAACATTTTGATTTTGAGTGATGTGCTGACAGAAACACGTTTGCGTTAGCTGATCTGCAAGCAGTGTTGGAGAAGCGGTGATACTACTGCTGTGCTTTCAGGAGGAAAGCAAGGCAGCCTTCCATTATTAATGATTTTTTTAAAGCTTCCACTTTTCTTAGAGACGAACTTCTAGAGATGAGCAGTTATTCCCACCACAAAATAAAGGAAAGGCTACTTAGAATAAGCGTTGTTTTGTAGCGTATACTTTGTGTTTTAAAAAGGTGGCTCATAAAAATTGTCAGCTTACATAGCTGTCAGTTCAGCTGACCAACCTGACAGGAGTGCTGCCCCCCGGTCCCTCTGCTTGGAGAGATACATTTCAAGCACACGGTAATATGTAACTCATAGGTGTATAAAGCCATAATAGAGCATTTCATCACATCTAAATAAGGGTAGGTGTGTGCTGTCTGAACAGTTAACCACTGAAAACATTGAATACAAGACATTTGACACTAATTTTACTGGTCAAGTCCTCCCCTGAAAGAAGTCTGCCCTGACAAGCCGCTCACGAGGCGCCGTTTGCAGAGGGAGCCTGGCTTGATGGGTCGTCGCATAAGCTACTTGACATTTGTCCCCAGTCAGACCGGATGCCACATGAAAAATTTACTCAGGCACAGGGCTCCCAGGAATAAACATTTCTCTGGTGTTGCTCACCAGGGACTCGGCAAGGTGAGCGGAACTCCAACTTGTCACGGATGCTCTGTTCTGACAAACATAAGTAGATGCTAATGGCTAAATCGTGACAGAATAAAGTCCCACAACCATATGGCTAATTGCCACAACAATATCTTCAGTGTTATTAATCAAGTTTTCATAGTGTGCCATGATAATTGGAATAATTAGAAACAGCATAGACATTGCTTGCCTCTGCCTCACATACTGCAGACAGGGACCTGGAACAACCACAATTGCACTTCCTCTGCAGCGTTGTTTAATGCTTTCCTTTCCAGCAAATACTGTGGTTAATTAATGAATTAGCTGTTTGCCACCAGAGTGTTTTATTGCTAGCAGGGCTTCTTCAGGGGCACATAGGTAACTAAATGAGACCACGAAGCCCTTGTGCATCTCTGAAAAGATGCAGAATTCCCATAAGGCTGCAGCTACACAGCATAAAACTTCACCAGTCAGAGGTACTTTTGTCTCACAAAAGTTGAAGCTCATATCCCTGCGTTTACAGAAAGGATAAAACAAATTGAGAGTGTGCATTTTTTTGTTTAACAGTTTAAATGAAAGCAAGACTCTGGATAACAGTGGTACAATTAACTTACCAGGCAAAACAAGTTAACTCTTATTTGCCTCACCCTGCTTCATAATGGAATTGGGCTCTAGACATATATTCTGCCTTTGAACTAAGGTTATAAATAAAGTGGTGATTCTAACACTGTTATTTACACTAAGCAGCTAAATCATCGTTGTGTGGTACCTATTAGAACAGCCTCCCTTGATTCTTTCGGGAGAACTACTGCAGGGAGGAAACGCTTGTGTTTCCTCGGTGCATGCATCAACATGTAGTTGACTGGTCACTAAAACTGGCAGATTGATGATGATGACTCCTTTCACTGGATGTATGAAGGCATTTAGCCAGACTAATAGATTGAAATGGACTGCTGCATGTATGGCCTCTGAACAGCTTCTTAATTTAGTTTTAGAGCATACAATAGATGTAAAATTGAATTCGGTGATGATATAAATCGTCTATCCTCATTCTAAAAAATAAATAAATTTCTTCCTTGGAGTAGAGATCAACAAAGAGGTTTTGCAATACTATATACTTAATTATAAAGAGTTTTGCAGAAATGACACCCCAGCTCAGGTGGTAGATAGGAATTCTGTCCATTTTGGGTTTATTGCTGTTTAATTTTGACTCTCAGGGGGAAAGTATCAAGTGAGGTTTTACATCTGTTTTGGTATCCTAGTATCTCTACACATTTTTCTTACTAGTTTATTGGTAAAGGTTTTATTTACCTGTGGTAGTCTGTTTTTCCCCATGTTCCTATTCAGCGTAATTAGGAGGAATTTTCCAAATACTAAAATAAGTCTTCTGCAAAAGGTATTTTTAGAAAGATTTTGTTGAAGTTAGTAATCCTCATTACTGATGCCTGTTCAATTCTGAGGATGACTGGCAAATAACAAGATTTTTATTTTTTTCATGTCGAGGTATCACGATTTCAACTTCTTCTGCTATAAGCCCAACTGAAAGATTATCACTTTGTAAAGGCCATGTCCTTTTATTTCAGATATGTTTGACATATATTCATGCATTTTTATGAGATAAAGGAGACAATCTGATATATAATTTAATTAGCTTAAAGTTACCAGTTTACTTTATAATTCATATTCTTGGATATATTGCCATCCTTAATTTTACCATGTTATGACCCACCCCTGAAGGCACGGGCAACTGAGTTTCCTGTTAATAGATCCCTTGGGCTGGATTAGAGTGAAACAACACTGAATGACTGGTGTTTATATATATATATATATATGTATATGTATATATGTGTGTGTACAATGCAGCTTTATTTTAGAACAAGTTGGTCGCAATGGAAAGGAAGTATGTAGATGTTTTGGTTATTATCTGTAGAAATTATCTTATACTTTTCATCTATATAAAAGGAAGGTGTCACTGAAGAAAATACATGAGGAAAAGATAGAGAAAGGATAAGAGTAGATAGTGGAGGGAACATCGCCACCCATGGATCCAGCATTGTGTTGGTCAAGGTGATGGTCCAGCCTTGATCCATCAGGGGTGGGGCAAGACCATGGAACACAGAGTTCAGTGGGTTCAATACATTCAGGTTCAGGTGGGAACATCCAGGTATCGCCCCTGGGGGGAGTTTTACACTGTCTGTTCCAACAGGGGATCACCTGCAGTGGTCTGGTGAAAGGCCCCAAAAATTAGTCTGGGGGCCCTTTGGGGTCTTTGATGGGTTATGACACCCTCTAAGCCACGGCAGCTGCCTCTCACCCAGGCAGTTCTGCCCCTCAGGAAGGGATGAACACCCTCAGGCCCAGGTGTGAACGTGTCCTGATACCTTCCCTGGAGGGCAGATTCACACCTGGCCCAGCTGTGTGAGGGAGGACTCTGGCAGGATAAAAAGCACTATCCCACCTCAGCAGGACCTGCTGCTTTTCCCTTATCTGGCTCAAGCCCAGCTTGTTGCTAAACAAAGCTCAGTTTGTGCTGGTCATGCTCTGGTGCTGGGCGCTCACCCTCCTGCCCCTGGGCTGCTCTTCTGCGGGTCAGAGGTTTCCCACCACACACCCAAACCTCTCCTCCTGCCCTCAGACAGGGGGTGCAAACGTGGCCTCAGCAAAGCCCCTGCAGCTTTCCCAAATGGGCGATTGTTGGAGTCATTAACCATCCACATTTCAGTCTCTTACACCACCCTATGGCTCAAACACTTCATTATTTCTCTTCTGCTGCCACTCACTCCAAATCTTCTCCTGTGGTGGTGATTTTCACATAGCAGGCAGAAGGAGGAAAGGGAGAACAGAAAGAAGAGGGATAGTACAAATCATTGCCAAATACAATGTGATTACCAAAATGAAAATACAGGAGCAGGCTCAGGAGAATAATCACTGGGTATGATTAGGGTGTTAAAATCATATTTAATATTAACAGTCTTACACAAAAAATTAGAGTGAGTACTCATATCTTCACCTTGGCTATCTATGAGCAAAAAGATCTTGTGCAAAATACAAAAAGAGGTTCTTATGCAAGCACATCCTTCCACCAGGTCCATACACTGTGGAATAAAAGTGGCATTTCACAGTGTAATATTTGGGTTCCATAAATGGCTCCAGGTAGAGTTACATGGGAGCTGGTATTCTTTCCATGTCCTGTTTACAGTCCATGGCTGTCCCTCCTTCTGGTCTAGGATGGGGAACTCTACAATTCTCCATATGACATTTTCTTTCATTAAGATTATTTAGTTGACTGGTTAGTATCTCTGAAAAAATGTAGCTAAATTATCATAAATCTAAAACCTTCTGAGGCAGAAGTGGGAAGGTTAATACATGTTCCTTAATTTGTATGATTCCAAATACTCAAAAATCCTTGTACTAGTTCCCAGGCTAAATTTGGTTGAATTCACTGATTCCCAATTGATTGAGACAAAATTCTGCATCCGTAAGAAAAATGTTACAAGCTTTTCTCACACCTTTTTTTCCCAGTAAAATGGCAAAATAAACCTGGTAAAAATCAAACCAACAATACATAAAAGGGTCTGTCTCATATAATTCGACTAATATTTGGTCTCCCAATAAGTTACTTGTGATAAAAACACAAACAAATAACAAAAATTAATAAACTGATAATACAAACCATTACGGGAGCACTTAAAAGCTTCATTGGTCTTACGCAGTTTGGTCTTGTCTGATAGCAGGTTCCTATAAAAAGAAAGGAGTAAGTTTGACCTATTACAGACAAGTTATTAAGACGAGGGAATTCATGAAAACCTAAACACGTCATTGTTATCAGCTGGATTTTCTGTTACACCAAAAACCACCTGTGATGGAGAAGCAGGAATAGAGAGTAAAAAAGGACTGACATGGATTGGTAAGGTGGTTGTACATTCTGAACAGACATGTGGTCATGTTGGTTTGAATACAAAGTGTAGCAGTTCCGTTGCTGGACATAGCAGATACCTTCTGAAGAATGTGAAAGAAGTTAAATCTCCGGGAATTTTTAAAACATTTTACTTGGCGTACCAGAAAAAAATAGTTCATTTGGTTTTACATTTCACTACAGGGTAACAGAAAGATGGTTCAATTGTAGATTTTCAATTTTTTATGGACGGAAAAGACATTTTATTTAATTATAGTAGGGAAGTCTCAAAGATAGATTATAAACTTTATAATATTTTATCCGTGCATATGTGTTTACTTTGGAGCTATTAACAAAATTATCTCTCTTCCTTTTATTTTAAAATACATGTCTTTTTGATTAAGTCTTGCCCAAGTGGATTCTACGGAAAAATGCGCTGACGCTATAGAAGATTTGACAATATGGAACAAGAGAATATTATAGACTGCTCTTTTAAAGAGAAATTCTACAAAAGGATCATATCTTTTAAACCTACTGCATCCATCTTGAATCAAGAGATAAAGCTATTAGCAAATTTATTTTATCGTCTTAAGAACTGTGCTTTAATTGCAACACTGAGAGTTGTTTTTCTAATATAATTTCTCCACTTTAAAACCAAATTTAATCATTGCTGTTTAAAGATGGAAAAGTTGGGGGAGTGGAGTTCCTAATTGCTAATAGCTGATATCAGTAGGAACTTCACTAATTTAGAAGTGCCTCTTTTGTTTCAATAGGTTTATTGCAGCAAACAGTGTTTAAAATCCTTCACCTGTAATTATTTTTGTTAAAAAAAAGAAAATGTTTTTGCTACTCGGCAGTGATTTTCAAAACAAAATGCACATGCATCATCAGTATTTAGGACTGCAGATTTTAATTACACAGAGGCAAAGAACAGTAAGAATTCAGTAGGCACTCCTTCAGGTTCTTACATTTGTCTGTTACAAGTGCAAGTATTGGTCACATTTGGGGTTTACAAAATGTGAAGACGAGATGAAGTCCCATACTCCGTGCATTTAAGGGGTGTTTATCATTGGCTTCAGAGGGTTTTTTGCAGTATAATGTAGCACTCCCCTGTCTTCATTCTGGTTTGTCACCATAATGTTATCAGGCTGAACCTTGCTCTTTAAATCTGAACATTGCCTGAGCAGTTTAAATTTAGTTGTTTTGCAGAAACACAGCAATATTCTTCAGGTTTTTTTCATTTGAATAAAAGCACAGCTTAGCCCAGATAACTGCTAAATAAGTCACGGTGTAACAGCTAAATCCTTCATGTTGTAACGTCTGTATTTTGGAGAAAGTGAAAAAAATGTCTGCCTTGGCTTTGCTCTGTGACATTTGTTGTCAATTTGACTCACCTTTTTTTAAAAAATCATGACAAATGCCTAGAACTTCTGTCCTTTAAAAAAATCAGCAGTGGCTGAAAGTATGTTAGCTATTTTATTGTGATCGTTCCTCCTGTAGGTAACTACTGGAGTACAATATCCCCCCTTCACACTGACGAATGGCTCGCAAATTGTTACAGTCCAGTAGCTGCTGTATTTGCTGCAAACCCAGGCTGGCAGTGTCAGTGCAGTGCTTCTAACAGCTGTTAATTGCCAAGCCTTTATAAAGTGTTGTGTATCTGAAATGCTAATATTGAAGTATTTTAACCTGTAATGTTTAGGAGGAATGAAAAAGAAACTGAACAGTGTCCTTTTCTCCCACTGCAGAGAATTGAACGCTACATTCAGTGCAAGTCTCTGATCACTTAGAGTTACATCCACAGTATAAATTGCCACCTAAAGGTGCAGTTTCTCCCATCCACCCTGCTGAAAAATTAGGACATTTCTTCCTGTTTTGTCTTCTAAATAGATTCAGGTTCCCAGCTCAGTTTTTGATTTGTAGTGTTACAGAAAAGGCAGTTGCTGACCACTCCTTACGATATTTTTTGTGTGTCATGTGCCTGGAAATGGTTTCCAGAATCAGCTGCTTCTTCATCTTTCCAGAGATTAAGGTGAGGCTGACAGGCCTGAAGTTCCTTGGGTTCTTCTTAACCTTTTTGAGGATAGGAGAGACATTTGTCTGGGTTTTTTCCTTAAGTTCCTTTCTGCAAGTGAGTATATTAGAACTGGTCTGGCTTAAAACTGCAGTAAGTGCTTTTGCAGAGAAGGGTAAATTACAGTAAGAAGGAAAGGTAATTATTAGGAAATCAGTTTTTAGAAAGAAAAACCTTCATTAATAAGGAAATGCATAGGGTTTTCCCAAAACGCAAAGAATTTTTCTTAAATGCAAAACTGAGTAATCTTTGCCAGCAATCTGAAATAAATCAAGTGGGAAAGGAAATAATCCACACAAGAACTAGATGCTTGTGTCACTTTTTAGTAAAAATAAAATTCCAGGTATGCCTTTTAAAGAGATGTGTTCGTCTGTGTTTGATAAGGTAATTACTATTAAAAAGTTCAGGATATGTAGAGTGGGAAGAAATGTCAATAGCAAATCAAAACCTTTTTCCCAAGTGGAATGAAGGCGACAAAGTAAACTATGTACAATATTCTTGTTCCTCACTTAGCCTAAATTTCAGTAGATTTATATTAATACATCAGTGTTTATTATCATTATTCATTCATTTTAAATTCTTCTTTTCTGACAGGAAAATTTACGGTAGATTTGAAACCCATATAATCTGTAATGTAAATGTCTAGTTTCCTTTTTATTTGAATTGTTTTCAAACACTAATTTTTATCTCTGCCTTAAGACCCCAATGTCTAAGCTGTGGAACAGAAAGCTTGTGGATATCATATTTTTTTTAAGTTGAGGGGGTTTTAATGTAACTATGTAAAACTTAAAACTGCACGGATGTGACCACAAGCCAAACAGAATTTGAACCAGAAAAGGGAAACCAAATACCCAACCGTGTATCCACCCAGCAGCAGGGCCACGATTACTGTGTTTGGTGCAGTGATCCAGCAAACCTGCACGCAGCCAGCACAGGAGAAGCTGGGTGGAGTGAACAGCCTTTACCCGAGTCCAGGACAGGACAATCCCACCTGGAGCACAGGCATATTAAAGCATGTTTGTCATTCTCTAGCAGAACAGTACCCCATATTTAAGTCTGAAATTATTTTAACAGATAAGGCAGACACACATAAGAGGAATCTTTTTATATACTCGCTATTATCTCTAAGTCTACGGAGAAGCTGAATGATGTGTTAGATGCTGGCACATACTTTCTCCCTCCTTATCACACACACTTTTTTTACAATCAGCATACACTGCTGGAGACAATGTGGTAGAAATCTATAATATTTAAATGTTTTACAGCCTAAGGAAAATCTGATCATGTTGTCTGCCTTCTCAAATGACAAAGGCCACATAATTTTATCTAATAAATCCAGAATTAACATTTGAATTTATGGTTGAAGTAAACACATCTTCTAGCAAGATGTCTGTTTTCATTCCCTTCACAAGTTAAGTAGATTAAGGCAAAAAATGGAGCATATGCTGTAACAATATCACACTGTACATCGTTTATGGGTAGTGTGCATATGAGGGTATGCCGTGTGTAAAATTCTCAGTGTTTAAATCGAACACATTAGAAGTCTCTGTAAATCCCTGAAAGTCTGGTGAGCTTCCCACATAACTTCTTAAACCAGTTTTTTGGCTTTATAGGAATTTCACAGGCTTCTTTCTGTTCTGACAAAATATTGGATTTTAATAAGGTTTTGTTTATCTTAGAAATGCCATTTTGTTAATTGTGACACTTAGCTGTTTTGCCTTTCTTCTCATCAGTGATCATTAAGAGTTCCTCATGCATCATAAGCAGTACTGCCCGTCCACAAAAGCCTTGTAGAAGAGTAGCTGAAAGAACAAGTTGTGATTATACTTCAGGCATGTTTCCTTCTCTGTTTTGTATCATTTGAAGGTTTTATTAATCTGTGTAGGACATTCAGTGCAAGATCCTGAACCATATAAAGCCATGGAAGTTTTAATGAAAATGAGATTTTTTATGGAAGGAGGTGGAGCACTGGAGAAATGGGCTGTGTAACAGGTCTAAGCTGGAATGTTGCTGAGGCTTGTCTTGGTTGGTCTCCTTCATGTCACTAAAAGAAAGTGAACTACTTGTAAACACCCTCTGATTGAACTTGCCTGTCTCCCCTCTGACTGTCTCTTGCAACTATCAAATCTGTGAGAGTTTTTGGAATCAACTGTCTCCTTTTGAGGGTGCTTTTGCTGTGTATTTCCTTCTCATCCATGGAAGTGCTGATGAGCGCTGCTGTAGGAGCAGCAGCCCCCGTGCTACCCCAGGTGCCTCTGCAGGAGGTACTCAGCCTTCCATCTGCAGCCCACCCGTGTCCATAGGTTAGAAAAACAGCCTGAAATCAGAGTGCAGGCATCAAGTCTGCCCAGAGCAGGGCTTGCTGGCCGGCACTGAACTGTTCAAGTCTTCATCTTCTGTGTAATTTTAAGTCCTTTTGAAAGTGTTATACAAATGTTGCTCCTCATTCTTTTTCCATATCTTATTTTTGAACAGGCAGATCACAGCTCAAGTCTGTCTACCCTTTCTCCTAAATTATTGACCATGACTTTACATAGTAAATTGCACTGGCTACAAATGTTTGCTTGAACATAATTCATGACAGAGTTTAAAGAGACAGAGCTTACATATCATTTTCTCAGTTAGTAAACAACTGATGTTAATTTTGGCATTTCTCAGCTTCCAAGTGCTTCGTTTTGATAAGATGGTGTTCTTTTCAATACTTACAGTCCATTTAAATAATTTTCTTATTTTTTTAAAAAAAAAGGCAGCAAAACTTGCACTGAAAATGAAATTACATCCTGCAAAATCCTGCTAACCTTCCTTTATCTGAAAGACCTCCACTAGTCTTGCAAGCAGTGGAAACCAGAGCAACAGCATCCTCTGCCATCACGTCCCCTAAGTGACAGTAGCCAATGCAGGGCATGATACACACTTTTACCATTTCCCATGCGGGAATAATAGTGTAGCTGGGATGAAGCATGGGGTGGCAGATGCATTCTTGTGCTGGTGGCAAAAGTTATGAAGAAACAGAACATGCTCTGTGGAAATCTTCACTTTGCTGGGTTTAGGTCAAACAAGGAATTACCAAATTTGGGCTTCTCTTTTTTTTATATGCACAGTAAAAAGGAAAATACCAGAGACCTTGTTGTTTTGATTCTAGACCTTAGTGAAATGCTTGCAGAAAAAAACTGAGTTAAGCACGAGCAGAATTTTTTTTAGCCTTTTTCTAATGAATAGTATCAATGAATGAAAAAAATCAAGCCTTGAGCAGATGCTTGGAGTGGAAATTGTACTGAACATTGAGTTTAGCAAATGTATAAATGACTGAAAACATGCTCTTAACAGTAGAATTTTTTAGGCACCTTGTTGTCAACTTGTAAGTCCTAGATCAAGTCACTTAGCTTCAGAGTGATGCTTTCCCTTTTCCTGTTGTTACAGTTTTTCTTAATCTTTCTGATTTCATTGTGTTGTTTTGGCCTCGTAAACATTCCTAAACTGTTTGGTTTGCCTCATTTGTAACCATTTCTTGGGCTTATTTAATTTTTTTAAAAAGAATTCTCTGCCTTCCAAGAACACTTAAGAAGATAAGCAACTAAATATATGGAACACGTAACATAAGTTTAAATTCTGATGCTTGGGGAATTGTCCTTTAAATCTCAGTCAAAGTGGTTGTGGTGTTAGTTAAAACTGGTAAAGCTGGATCATTGCCTTATTTAATGGCTTTACTAGCACTGAGTTTTCTCCGGCTTTTCCTATATTGTAAAGTCATTAATGAATCATTATCTATTGCTAGTAATTACTGATCTCTTGAGAATATTGCTTTAATTATATAGGAATCATAAGTGGAAGACACAGTTACATATTCTACAATGTAGGTAGTAGTACCTTAGTGTATTATGGCTTTAAAGAATCTGGGGGTTTTTTTGTAGATTTTAATTGCTGAGTGCGCCTGGTAAAATATGAATTATTGTATTACCACATGTGATAAAAGGTATACTATTGTGAGTCTCACAGTCTGCAGGTGTAACAGATGTAAGGCAAGATTAACAGGACAGAACAATAATTAAAACACAGCCATCTCAAAAAAAAAAAAAAAACACCAACAACAACAACAAAAAAATGGGGGTGAGGGAACAAAAACAAAAGGTTTATCATGTCCAGGGCAGTTATTAAGGGTGTCTTAAATTCTCTGCAAATATTTGTAAAAGCAATAAAAATGTGTTAGCTTGAAAGACAGCTTTTCAGTGTGGACACTTAGTTAAGGAATTAAGATCTTTTTTTGATGAATATAAAAGCTGAGTGAAGTCCTGCCATATGGCAGCGTGGTTCATAGGCAGTAGGGTCCTCAGTTTATAGATGCTGTGAGCTAAATGTTGCTGAAAAAATAAGAGAGCAGTTAGTATATATGCATTTACAACAGTATGAATTGCTTACTCCCTCTAAGACGGGAAGGTTCAAATAATTAACGGCAATATTATGGTTGCAAAAGGAAGTCCAGTTGTTCTTCAGCAGTCTACATCTGTGAAACGTGATACCTCTGGGGAATGAGATTTAATTTTCCCAGGAGAAAATATAAAAGCAGGAGGAAAAAAAAGGAATGACTTCTGCTTGAGCAGAATAAACCTGCATCTACAAACGATTAACACTGCATAATGAAGTAGTAAAGAAGCAAAAGAGATTTCTAATAAAAGACTAATAACAAATCCCATTACACCATGGTGAATTTTTTCTCTTGAAGTGTATTAGACTCTTAGCGAGGCTTGCGAATGAGACTTGGGTAGTTGCAAGCAAAGTCAGCTCAAATGCTTCAAGCCTAGCTGAGATCTCTTGCCTGACAGTTTGTGTCACTTGCAAGTTGTGGTTTTACAGGTGGGGGGAGTTGCCAGCGCAGGTAACGGGCTTCACGCAGGGTTTGGGTAACGTTTGTGTCACCATAGGATAATTGTCTCCTGTGGGCTGGGCACTACAGGGTGATGTGCCCCTCGATGGCAAAATCCCTTAGGTAGAACAGACAGGGTGTTAAATGCACTAGCTAAGCCTTGCTTTTGTGTAACAGTGCTGATTTCTCTTTCTGAGGTCTCAAAATAAATCCTCGTAGGAAAGGAGTTTGATCAGAGAGAGAAATACAGAGATTTTGTTTTGTTGTAGATAATATTGGGACTTTTGTAATTACTGTACTAACACAAAAAGTTACAAGACCCTAGAACATAAATGTTTGATATAAGAGTGAGATGATGCTGTCTTTTGAAATCACGTATTTTCACTTTTTAAAAGGAACATATCTTGCAAGGAAAAGATTCTAGGTAGTGATCTCTAAATCTGTACATGGATATTTTTGTGAATTGTACATATGGTTCCAGTGGCATGGGGAATAAAAGTTTAGTGAACAAAACCTTGACTCACAACAGTCCCTTTGAATTTCTTTTATAAGAGACTGTCTTTTTGTACAGATTGTTACTTTCTTCAAGGCTTATACTAGACTGGCATGCTGGAATTCATTTGTCCAGTATTTTCTTTATTACTGAAATCAGAAAAAAAAAAAAACAACCCAGATGCCTTAAACCAACAATGAGTTCTGGAACAAAAGTGGTTAAAAATGAATTCTTATGAGTGAAACTAATCTTGAAGAAGAAATTTCTAGTTGCCTTTTTAGAAATTTTTGTGAGTTTTAAAGAATGACTTAATTTGCTTAGCAGAAATTTGCAATCAATCTTTTCTTGCCACTGAATAAACAGATTCCACATGCGTAGCTATTTGCATATCCCAGCTAAAAATGTAATTCATTATTTTTAAGTCCATTTCGTAATAACTATTTCAGGATTAATGTTCCTAACTATTCTTTAGCTCGTTCAAATGTGACCTTAGATAATCCTACCTAAAAAGATACAAAGCTAGTGGGTCTGTTCTGGAATAGGGAAGAGAAGTGCCTTTCCTGAGGTCACCAAGTAAGTCAGTGTAAGAGTCAGAACTAGAAATGAGAAATCTAGAGAAACTATTTTCTTCTACTGCATCTCCAGCTTCCAGCCTCAAGCAAATATTGCATTTAATACAACAAATTTTCACGTTTTGCTAGGTAAGAAAACAGCACAGAGATGAACAGGAATTAACTGTATAGTCTACCTGCAGATTATCGCTAAATCTGGTAAAGATTTAAATTCGATTTAATGAAAATAGCATCCATAGCATATTTTACATGGAGCTGCAAACAGTGTCACCCATAACAGGGAGAAAGCCCCTTTGCAGTAACTGTGACCTGGTCTATTTTGGCTGCTGTTTGGCATCTGCTTCTGAACTGGCTTTTGCTTGACCGGGCTTTTCAGGGCTTCACATAAACCACTGGCTTCACCGTCCTGCTTTTGCTGTTCCAGGCCATTTTTGCATAACATTTTCTCCCTTTCATCTTCAGTCACTATCACATTAAATGCTCAAAAATATGGTATATGGGACTGATGTATTTTGTCCTTTGAGGGTCACCCACATAATAATATTAGTCAGTGAAGCTTCTACAGTCTGTAATGTATAATTTCTGTGATGTAGATGCAGTAACATTTCCACAAATACAATTAGTTAAGTCGTTATCAGAGATCTTGACGCTTGGCAGAATTTTCTGGTAAAATGTTTAGGACTGTAGTTGATCCTGGGATATGTGTCCTGACTTTACCATACTTGGTAAAATGGAGAAATGCTAATCATAACTTTTCCCTTTTTTTTCAGGCGATGGGTAAGGCTCCTGTTTGGACGTGAATTCCCACTTCAGGATCTTCTGGTTGTCTGGGATGCTCTATTTGCTGACAGTATCACCCTGAATTTAGTTGACTACATTTTTGTAGCCATGTTGTTATATATCAGAGATGCCTGTAAGTATCAGCTATCTTAGAGTATTTTTAAAAGAATGCAAACCTGTTCTTTGCAAGAAAAAGACACCTTAAAACATGCTCAATTTACTTGTGACTTTTTTAACATATTGAAAATCGTTCCGAATACTAGGAGAGGAGCTATTTATTATCAGACATGGCCTGCTGTATTTATGAAACAAATTGTATCTTGGAGTTAAATGCAGGTTTGTTTTGTGAGTAGTTCTGTGTTTTTACATGGAGTTGCAGATTTTATGTGCTGTAAGAGATACAGGCAAGTATAGAGCTCCACCTTCCGACCAAGCTCATGAATTGAGTAAAGCTTCCCTGTGACACTTGAAATATTTTTATGCTGTTCCCCTGTGTGAAGGGAGAAAATGCACAAGACAATGACTCACAATTTTTGAAGAGATATCTTGAGGGAAACGCAAAGATGAGCAGCAATTACAGAATATGTTTATTCCGTGCAAGAGTGACATCTTAAAAAAATTATCATTTATTTTACTTTGGTTTAGTACACCTGAAATCTGAGCACAGGTGAATTCTTATAATTTAGTGATGACCAATAATATTAAGTTAGGACAAACAAACAATCATAAAAATGTTGTTAGCTTATATAATTGTGAATGGGAGGAGAAAGGGGCATAATGATTAATTGAGGCATTTATTTCTGTCCTGTCATATTCTGCAAAAAATTCAGTATGCAACTGATGCAACAAAGTATGCATTTGCAGTAAGACGTATGGCTGTCATTAAGTATATGAATTCTATAGCAAGTTATTCAGAGTTAAGTATATACCATCTGTAAGCTTTGGGTTATAACAGGGTCACATATTTGACACAATTTTGTATTCTAGGACACAGGAAGTTTTCAACATCTGTGGTTCCTATTACAGGGCCCAGTCTTGAAAATACAACGTGGTACTTTACACGTACATGTCGTTCCACTGTCTGCCTTCATGTGTTTTTTAATTACTTTTTAATAAACATGCAGAATATTGAGCTACCTTTCATTCCTCTCTAAGAAGTGGACATTTAATTCTGGTCAGAGGTTTCAAAATTAATGCTGATGTTTCAGGATGATCTGATTCCAGGTCATTATGTTCTGCAATCTAAATCTTGCTGTTTATATGCAGTAAACCGAAGTAATCTTAAAATTTTTGGTAGAGATACATACTGAACAGGCATGTAAGAAAGTTTCTTAGCATCAGTATTTTATTTTGTGTCATTGCTTCCCTTTAAAAAAATGTATTAGAACTGTGCTTGTAGGAAGCCTCTCTCTTCTTAGGGAGGGAAAGCTGTTCTGGTTTTGTTTGCTTTTGTTTTGTGGTGCTGAGGTACAAGTATGGGTTACCTAAAATGTGAGCTAAAAATGTGTTCCAGGCTTTCGTATGAAATCAGTCTCACTCTTCCCTCTGAACTTCCCAGGCTTAGTAAATAGAGTAGTGAATGGCTTTGCAGTGCAGTGCGTTTGCCCAAATGAGAGGCAAAGTCATCTCATCAGGACAGTTAATACTTCATATTTTGACTGTTTCTGTAATAAGTAACTTCTTGTTTGACAGCTGGACCTAGTTAGTCACTCTAAGCATAATAGAATGGGGAAGCAAAATAACTCATAAATACTGTAAAATTGAAAATATTTTTCCAAAGTCAAGCTCAAACCATAACAATTTCCACAGTTCTTGATTTCATAAAAAAAACTTTCGTTACATATCTGTAAAAGAAAAATTAACAAGTTCTCCTCATTTTTTTACTGATGATAATATTTGAGCTTTGAACAGAGTTCAAAGTTGTGTTGTAATAATTTTAAAAACATTTTCAAATAAACTAAGTTTATAAAAGCTTCTCTTTATTTGGTGAAAGGAAACATGAGCTCAAAACATCCAATGGTGATAATCATCTTCAATTTAAATAAACCATCGGGAAATTTTTAGTTTAGAAACTTAGAAACAATAAGAACAATAATAAAGCTCCTAAGATATTATGTTATAAAAATGTCAAATATAAGCAATTATAATAATACAGTACTCAAAGCATTTGAAAGTTTAGAAATTATGCTGATTCTTTTATAACAACACATTTGGGGATGGGTGAAAGTTGCTGGTTTGAGAATTGACAAATTTTTTTTCTGTGCTCTCTTATGATGTTCTCAAGGACATGATTTTAAGAAAGTATTATTTCTGCTATATTTCTCATTTTTATTTTAGCTTTGAAATCCTCTGTTGCTCAAACAGTATATTATTCAAGGAGAAGGGAACATTTAGATTATCAGATTATTGCTTATATATTTTAGAGATTACAGATATATAATCATGTACATAGCCATTCTGTAAACTGCTCTGTGCAGTTTTACATCTGTATCCAATCAGATCTTTGAGGATTTTGATAATCCTCACAAGCCAAGCATAGGGTTGTGTACCAGAGTAGTTCTAAGTTTTAATAAATTATTTCTTGTGTTTCTTTGGAAAAATTCCTGCAAAACTTTTCTTTTTTTAAAATCTGTCAAATCAGAAGCATGAATATTTGCGTCTGTTTCACCAGTATGAATATACATGCAGTTGTTGATGAAACCAGAATGAAGGGAAGGATGTGATGCAAAAATAGATATATATTATCTACTTCCTTCCAAGAAGGACAAGAATTAACAAACCTGGAAGATCTCTATATTTTGCATAGTAAATTAATACCGTTGTTGCACCAGAAAGTAATTTTGACTGATCAGTATTAGAATAAATGTCTTTTTACCTTGTTTCCACTTGAGGAGTAGGTATGGCCATTGTTAGAATTTAGTTTTTCATCTCTAAAAGCACTGGGAATATTTTGAGAGAAATAAAGGAGCCATAGCTGCTTCTTAGAGGAACCAATCAGTTATTTTTGTTATAGTGCAAGATGTTCATTTGTCTATGTTTAACTCAATTTAGGGCTTACTAAAGAGAACATGGCCATGTGTAAAGCAGCAGGGGTGAGCAGTCCCACCCCTCCAGGGTTAGGAAGTAATCTGGATACGGGATCAGTGACATCAAACATTAAACTTTTAAGAAATTTCATGTATCAGAAAAATCGGACTTTGTTGAGGGCAGTACTGAGTTTTCAGGTTTTCCACCACTATTATTGCTGCGTGTATCTAGGAGTGGTTATCGGGCCAACAGAGAAAAGTCAGTCTCTTCTAAAGCAGAAGGGAGAATTTGATGTTCCTCTGGGCACTGAATTACAGTATTAATAAAAGGACAGTAAGATTGTTTTCTCTATGTAGAGGAGTTTCTCTCCTCCTTTCCCTAGAAATGCCAGTAGCATTCTTCTTTGGGGAAGTGAGAACTTGTGGTTCACGATAGAAGTTGGATCCAGATGTGATGCTCACTAAGCCAGTGAGAGAAGGAAAAGCACAGCTGAAGAACCACCAAGCTTTTTACAAGGCAGCTGGACACACTGACTGCTGCTGAGACTGAATGAATTTGTATTGTACAGAGTCTCCTTCCAGAAACTTCGTCCTACAGATGATTATTAGAAATCCTTTTAACACCAATAATCATACTCAGTTTTGTTTTACTGCTATTGCTCTATAATTTTTAAGAAAACTGCAACTCTGTTGTATAATATTATAAATTTTGTCCTGAGGAGAAAAGAATCATAGAATGGTTAGGTTTGGAAGGCACCTTCAAGGATCATCTAGACCAATCCCCTGGTGTGGGCAGAGGCATATTCCACTGGACCAGATTGCTCAGGG
>VYZT01020035.1:0-18565 GCA_013400735.1 Pomatostomus ruficeps | reverse complement strand
CCCACTGGTTTACTTTCAAACTACTAAAGTGTGTTACTTCTGTGTCTTCCAGCAGCTCCTCTCTAGCCTCTACACAGAAATATAAAAGGTCAATTTTGATCAAGGAACCCTTAATATGTAATTAGAACAAGCGTGTGCCTTTGCAGAACAACTGGTAGGCAAGCTGAGCAAGGCAAGACACATTTACTAATTTACCTCAGCTGAGAGAGACTTCACAGCAAAATTAGCAACTTACACTCCTGGTTGTTTTTTGACTCTGGTCCTACAAGTGAGCAAATACAGTTCATGGTAGACAGTTTATTTTTACTTGAAGATGACTCAAAATGGCCAGATTTATTACAAGAAAAAAGACATGCTTGATTTAGTCAGTTAAAACAAAGGATTTGTACTATGGATAGTGAAATGAAAGTTATGATAATGATCTCTGCAAAACAATCCACGAGCAATACATAGAGCTGCTAGTATTTTCTCAAATAAGGTTTCACATATAAACAAGAAAGCATATATATATAAAACCAGAACCAATGCCACCGCATCATGGTTTTGTTCCTGATTTCTCTGCCCTATGTATAATAAACCTATGTAAGTATAAAGAATGAAAACTGATAAATTTTTGTCAGAGTAAAAAAACATACAAAAAATTGCTTTTGATAGGGATTTATTATTTCAATGGAGCTTGCTTTGTCAGTGTGCAGAAAACAAAAAGTAAACAGAAGCAGATAAAATATTTTCTTTAAAGTATATTGGAAAGAAAGAGCTAGATGCTAAGAGGAGAAGGACTTTAACTGACCTTCAAACAAAACACCTTTGTGCTTATCTGCACGTAAATCTATTAAAAGATCCCTCTAGTGTATTAGCTGTCTTTTAAATACAGCAACATAACCTACATACAGTTATAATCCTTGGCCGAAATATCACAATTTCATTAAAAACGTACTTTTTGCTTGTATATCAACACTAAATTGACACATAGAAAACACTGCTTCAATGTAGACAGCTGACTGCTGCTGTTCTCTCTCACATATTAAACAAAAACTAACCCATAGGAGAACCTGAAACTGCCAACAGCAGCAATGACCACCACTGAAATAAACCATCTCCATTGAATTACTACTTAAAATACTTAATACCCACATAGAGGCATATAAGAAACCTTACTGGAACTGATCTCTTGGTCTCCTTATATGCTAGAAAATTAGAAGAAATGTCATACTAAATGTCATGATATTATCTCATCCCCAGAGAAGTCTAGAGCATGGAAGACATACCTTTGGTCATGTCAGAGAATACTTAACCCAGCTGGACATACTTCAGTCCATGGGCCCTGATGGGATGCACCCATGAATACTACTCTTCATAACCTTTGATCAGTCATGGCAACTGGGAAAGGTGCTCAAGAGCTGAGGGAATCATATGTGAGGGTGAGCAGAAGCCCAGTGATGTTGCTGAGAGTCTACTTTTGGAGATTTTCAAAATCCATCTAGACAAGGTCCTGGGCAACCTGCTTTAGGCAGTCCTGCTTGAACAAGGTGGCTGTATACAGTGATCTCCACAGGTCCCTGCCAACCTTGACTACTCTGAGATTCTGTAAAGAAAACTAATACTTTACCAGTCACTAGGTATTTTGAACTGGAAGAGATGTTTATGCAAACACAATGAGAAAATGTTAAGTAGTTCTATGTAACTTGTCCCATAGAACTATACACACACAGGTGTCCCTAGAATTACTCATGTTATCTTAAACATCAAGTTTTGATTTTTTTGTTGATAGTTTAATTGGGTTTACATGCCCAAATACCAGCAGCGAGGTTCCTGCAGGGTGGCTTCTGTGAGGAGAGAATGTGCCAAAAACACATGGTACCACATGACCAGAGCAGGGGACTGAGGCCCTCAGCCAGGAGAGTGGTACCTCTGGAGAAGTACACTTAGAAAATGTGAAAATGTTGCACAGCAGAGTGTGAAAACCACAAGTGAGGGACAACCCTGCAGACACCAGGAAGAGAGAAGAGGGAGGTGCTTCAGGCAGCAGGGCCTGCAGCCTCTGAAAAACCCCACGCTGAAGCAGATACCAACCTTGCAACCCATGAAAGACCCCATGGCAAAGCAGCTGGAGATGACCTGAAGGAACCTGCAGCCCAGTGGGAGCCCATTCTACTATATTTTCAATTGGCAATAAATCAATTTTTCTCAAGTCGATCTCTTTGCTCATGATTTTAACTTTTGCATGATCTCCCAGTTTATACCTTGAGCTGTTTCATCTCTATTTTCTAAGCTTATCCTGTTGAGGAGGGAGAATGAAAGAGCAGCTGAGTGAGGATCTGGCAAGGCCAGCCAAGGCCAACCCACACTGTATTCCACGAAGAATTTAAAACAAACAGGCCATACTCAGAGTAAGTGATTGACACAACTATTCAGACTCTGATTTCACCAAAGCAGTAATGCAGCCATGAAACAAGGCAAGCCACTTTTAGATGTGACTATGCAAATTTAGCCTCAACTGAAATTTCAACTTGCAGTGTAGAACATGGTCAGCAAGAGATAATTTCTGCCCTTGACAACTACATTCCATTCATTAAAAAACAAACATAAAAGAACCAACACTCACAACTTCAAATAAAAGTAATAACCTGACATAATGCTTGACAAAGATCCTACCTCAAAAGGCCCCCAGTCTAAGTATCAGTTCATTACTAATAACTAAATTTACACTATTAGAATTGAAAAGAGATTATATATTCAAATAATGTATACACACATACAATAACTCAAACTCCTCCTAAGCAAACTACTGCAGGTTGCATATAGGTCAAGTGGTCTTGACAGGCATGAAAAGACAAAATAAGACACAGATACAGATCTTCATGATTTGAACATCATCCAAATAAAATATTTACTGCTTAATGATAACCATAATAAGAAGACTGAGCCCTTTTGCGAACATACAGTGCTTAGCACTGACCAACAGAATGACTATGACATACTATTAGAAAATACATTCCATTATCTGGAAGTATTTGCTTCTGAAAAAATCTAGCAACACAAATTCAAAAGTTCAGGTGCAGTTTTCTACAGTGGCCTTCTGAATTCAATGAAACAATAAATCTATATTGATATCTCCAACTCATTTCTCAAGAAAAAGATACCACACAACAGAAGTAAATAAAGTTTAGAGGAAGCAACAAAAGTAATGAACTATTAAAAAACAGAAACATAAAACCCCAAAACCTACGGAAAACCTGACCAATTTAGAAAAGCAAATAATAGGTTAACAACTCTTTTTAACAAATATTTTGAAGACTTAACTAAGGAAGCTGAGAGTTGCTTTTAAAACCTCCAAAACATGAAAGGTGGAAAACCAAAATGCTCTCAGAAATGTGGGAAACATATAAGATTACCTTCCACTAATATTATTGGTTAATAAGCAACTACTATTGATGTGACTGACAGAAAAAATAAAAGGAATCAAGAAGACTACAAGCACCAAAAGTAACAACTCTAACATTCTAATACTTGTGGGCAGTATTGTCAAAACAGCACACCTTCCCCTCACAGGCATAAAAGGTTTTGGGAAGACAGGGTCAGGTTATAGATCCAGTTATCTGAAATAAAAGCAATAAAGAATAAAGTTATCTTTCCTTTAGATTCCTACCTCCCCAGCTTCTTTGTTACTGTAGAGAAGAAATGTAGAAATTTGGAGACTGCCTAACTAGAGCAAGGGAGAGAGAAATTGATGGGAACAACTTTGTGAAAAATATAGTCTACACTGAAAGTCAATTGGTTTAAGAAATAAAAAAATTGATACTGGTTAAACAAAGTGACAGAACAAGAATGATAGAGTAAAAGCCCGAGTAAGAGCCTACAGGAAGGATGGGGATCTGGAGCCAAGGGGACAGTAAATAACAATGACAAAGGCAGCTTTAATCCATGGCTACCCCTTTTTCTGGCTCACATAATTGTTTGTCAAGATTACCGACAAACCTTAGTAACTACAGATGGTATCGTATACCCAAAACTGCCAGCATACCAAGGAACATGAACCCTGAGAAACTTTCATATCGTATTTTAGCGAATACAAATTCTTCAAAAAGCACTTACATCTAACAAGATTATCACTGACAGTCTATTTGGTATGTATTTTGTACAAACATCCACTAAATGGATAGTCAGAACAGAATCTCAATAAAACAGATTAGAGTGTAGAGCAGAAAGTAACTAAGTATTGAGAACACTCTTTCTAGCAGTAAAACCTGCAAACTACCCAAAGAAGACAGGAAACTGCACTTATGCAAATAAATATAGTTGGGTTTGACATTAATTAAATCATTAATCCTTTCTGTCTGCAAGTTAATGCCCTAGGTGTTGCATCTTCCAAAACGAAGGGAACATGCTTGGCCAAGGTCAGCTGCTCTTGATTCATCATAAGGCTCTAACAAGAGATACTACGGAACACTAGAAGTTCACACAGAGATATCATTCTCATGCAATCTCTCTTCTCTCTGGGGCATGATGTGGCAGCTGGAAACGCCCCCGGGGCAGATTTTCAAAGTTATCTAGGCAACAATATTGGCTTGAGAGCACTTCGTTACTATTGTTACACTACACTCAGGTTTTATTCCACTTTACCTAAGAGCTCTAAGATCAGTGCTACTGTTCTCCCACTGGTAATGTATTTTTTTCTGAGTTTCATTTTATGCAATTTAAGTATCAGAGATGGCAGTAACAGATGTATTTCAATGCAAATTGACTTCCCTAAACAGAAGAGAGATACTATTCCACACCTGTTAGATCCATTTCCTACCTAGTCAAGAGTTCTGGATCTAGAGCAAGACCATTTGACAAACAAATCAAACCAAAAGCGTGAGGGAGACAGGAAAACATGTGACAAAGACAACAGCAAAACTAGCTAGTGAGGCAATTATTCTGAAATATGAAAACATAGCAAACAAAAAGCTAAAACTTTGAGTAAAATATGAAGGCTTAAGTAGTGTAGTAAAATACATTTTAAACAGTACTTAGAGAATGAGTGACACAGTTCTCACAGGACATGCTTCATTTAAAGCCCTGATACTCATTTAAATCCTATGTTAACTTACAGAAGATTCACAATCTGGATGACATACCTGCTCATAACATGCTACCAGATCTCCCAACTACAGTGCACTCTTAAGCCTACAATTATGGGCTCATCTTGAAGGGTTGTACAGTTCAAAAGTTCTATACCAATAGCAGTACAAAAGAAAAAAAGTTAATTATTTTAGTCATCTTCCTGAAGCTCAAGGTTGCAAAACAGAATAAAACATTCACATAATGAATCCACTGAGAATACTAGCAAGTTTTCTACTACTTTATTATGTAAAAAAGTGAAAGAACTGGTGCTGGAAGCTAATTATTTACTCCTAAGCAGCGAGAACAGGATAGGGACAAACCTTAGTAAAAGCCACTTGGGGAAGACCCAAGAAGCAAACATTTCCACAGATCAAAGATCCTCTCCCATGATCAAGCAGTGGTGTGAGACTAAGCAGACACTTGAGAGAAACTATGCTAGCTCAAAGCAAGTTTTCTAAAACAAATTGCTTCACTCTTACAATTAATTTCTGATCCAGCAGCTACTGCAACAAAGTCACAAGTAATCAATTGAACTTGCTACATTAGCTAACTATGAAATACATATTCCAGCAGGCAAAAAGATGGTAACGAAACACAACAGTATCAAAACGAATAATTAGTAAAGTGCACACACAAGACCCACAAGGCTATTGCAACAGTAGAAGTACATCCAACAAATTAGTAAGACTTTTGTAGGTGGCCAAAAAAACATTACCAATTCTCGAACACATTGCTAGCTTTGATGCCTACCAAAAAACAAAATAAAAAGACTAAGTATGTAATCTTGTTTCCAGACTGATTAGATTCAAAAGCCAGCTTAGGCAAGTGGAAGGACTGGATTGATCACTAATTCACTACACATGCCCACAATTTCCACTGATATGTATTATGATAGAAACAAAAGTACAGAAATTGACCTAGTAATATAGATAATGTAGGATTGAATTATCTATCTGCATCATCCTCACACATCCTTAGGAATAAAAGGCCAAGTATCAGACATAGAACACTGTTAGAAGATCAACCTCCAAATCAGAGATGTCTTTTGAAGACCACATAAAAACAATAATGGATGTCTAAAGGCAGGTATGAGGGGGTTTTTTGGGTTTTTTTTGTTGTTGTTGTTGGTTTTTTGGTTTTTGTTTGGTTTTTTTTTTGCCACAAGCAAAGCAGAAGATTTGGTAGCTATTTACTTTGTTCAACTCAATTTCTTCTGAAGATGAAACAGATCACACCAGATAAAAGCAGTTAAAAAGAAGTAACATGCACTCAGTATCCCCTGGGAGGCAAAAAACAGGTATCAAACTTCTCAGTAGAGGCTGTTGGTGTAAAAATATCTGCAGGTATGCCCCACGCCAACCTGTGCTGCATGCAGATGGTATCATGAAAGATACATCCCTACTTCTCATCAGTGGAAGATATATTGTACACATTCTTGTAGATGTATCCTCTGCAACAGAAAACACTTACACAAAAGGAAATGTTTTAAGATTTACTCCAGTCTGGAACTCCAAAACACAAAATTGACAGGAAACCATCCTTTATGAAAAAAAAGTAAACAAGGAAAAGATAAAAACAGACCACAAAAATAAATCAGGACAGTGGATAGACTGAGTACACTTACTGCTTTCCTAGTCTGGGAAAAAAGCACTCCTGGTATACCAGGACCATTCCCTACCCCAACTTGGTAGCTCACATACAAACTCTGTATCAATTAACCAGATCTCGGTCTTCCCCACCAAGGTGCAATGGGTGGCTGAGATGTCACAGAAAGTTAACAAACCTTATATTGTGTTGGCAGTACACTGGAGCATGCACATTTGTCAGTGGGTGATGGTTCTGAGGCCACTGAGGTCACTGTATTTCACAGTGTCCCATCCCTGTATCTAAAAAATAAGCTAAAATTAATCACTTGGAAAGACAGGCAGGGGGAGAAGGTAGAAACTTGTTATACCTCTTTGCTATTACATCTGGGTTCCTACTTGTCTTTTCTGGCAAAAGTGCAGGTAGCTCAAGTACATGAATACATTACTGGGTATGACTTGATGGCAAGGAAAAGCTTTCAAGACAATAAGGGGACAAATATACTTCTGGGGTTCATGCTATCACTGCGGGAAAAGTTTTTACAGTTCCTGCTGATTTGGAAACTTCCTTAAAATGGGTTTCATTAAAATGGTACAGGCTACCCAGAGGCTATCTAAGATCATCCAGATCATTACAGCTGTCAGAGGCTGAAGTCATTCAGAAAGCCTGTTCTTCACTTCAGCAACCCCATCTGGACAGTGAGGATGCCTGACTGTTCCCAGAGAATGACAGCTGGTTACTGACTGCTAAACAAGACTGCCCCACACAGACATGAAGTGCCCAATTGTTGTCACTCTGATCCAGTAAGGCATATCCAAAGCTGTGGCACGGAATGTAGTGAAGGCTTTCTTTGGAATTCCATCTGTTAATGAGCCAGAGCAGCAATCCGTACACTCATGTCAGGTTCAGCAATACACCCTCACAGTACTGCCACCAAGGTATCTGCACAGACCCACAATTGCCATGAGCTGGTAGTCCAGTATTTGGAAGACACCAATACTTCCCCATATTGTTAATCACTGTTAGGTGGATGATGTTATCCACACGACCAAAATAAGAAGTGGGAGAAGCACTGAGCAATGCCAATGAGGCAATGCAAAATCATGGCTGGGAAATGAACCCCAAGAAAATTCAGAGAACTGCCACTGCAGTAAAGTTTGGAAGAATAATTTGTTAGGGACTTAACAGAATGATGCCCTAATCAGCTGAACAAATCATACTTTATATGGCAGAAATACAAAGTAGAAACACAGAAAACTGTTGGTCTATGAGGGTTTCAGAGGCAATTTATACCATATTTGGCCCAGATATGAAGATCATTATATAATATAATAATAAAAAAAAAGGTCAAGAGAAAAGGGTGCATTTCTACACTTACACCTCCCAGCCGAAATGAAGTAAGTGCCTTGCAGCAGAAAACAGGACAAATTGTCCTAGGTAACAACAGCATGCCTTTACTTTGGACACAGCAGTTCGCACTGTATGAGCAATTAACCCAATAGGAGAATAGATGTTTCACAGATTGGACACCAAGAAATGTGAAAGGAAAAATGCAGTGGAAAGCATTATCCTTTGAAATGGCTGAGCAAACCTTCCTAACCTATCAAGGAAATGGAGGAGCAAGCAATATGTTAAATTAATGGCTGTATCTATGGTGCTGGAAGAACACTCAGCTTCAGAAATCTTTTTTCTAACTCTTGGGCAGTATACAAAGGTTTCACACCATGGTCCAGGAAATGATAAGCAGATGACTGGATGATACAGGGTAAACCTCATCAGGGTTTGGAGTAAAAAAGCATTGTTTACTTAGCAGTGAGAGACATGTAGATGCCTATACTGCAAACCATGGTGAGCTTGTGCAGAAACATGATGCTGTTACTGATCAGTTACCTATGATATATAGTTCTGCAATAACCCCTAGTGAGGATGTGTTAGTTGAGTGGACCCTCCTAAGAAGTCAAGTCACTCAGGAATATTTGCTGTCTACAAATAGGAACAAAGTAAGAGGCAATCCTTGCTCCAGAGAGACCATTCAAATGTCTTTTAAGAATACTTGCAAATAACAAAGGAAAGAAGCAAGGAAAACTGCCACAACAGCCTTACAGAAAGATAAAGCACTAGGTGGTCCCAGGCCACACCTGACAGACATTACATTGGGCCACTTCCGAAAGGCCAGGGTTTGCAATAAATACTGGTGATGGCAGACATATGTACAATCACTTGACTGTATTGTCTATCTCCCCTGCCAACCACAAGGCCATTATGAAAGACCTCCACTTTTTAAACCAATGGTTAGATATTTCCACTTGCATTACATCAAATAAGGGTTGTAATTTCCAAGAGAAATGGTCCAGTTGTGGAATGATGAAAATCAGGTAAGACGAGTTTATCACACAGCCCAACCAAACTTGTGGAGCCAGTTTAGTAAAGCATACTAAAAGGCTTATCAAAAAAACAATTAGGAATTCTTCCACCTATCTGCCCTTTGGCAGATTTGGCTAACAGTTTTGGCATGAGCATTAATAATTCTGAATAGGAGGGCGTGAGTCCAAGGTTACAGTACTTACGAACTATTGTCAGGTCATCACAACAATAGCAACAGACACCAGATTCCTGTCTGAGACAGAACAGGGGGGTGCATCTCAGTACTGGAAGGACAATCGTGTTTACAGCGAACCCTGCCAAGATACTGACCCAGGTGCCAGAAACTACATCCTTAATTTCATAACACTTTGCCAATACTTCTTAATATGTTCTGTAACATATATTTTGCAAAAATTATGCTTCCTATTCCTTCAACAGAGGGTGGTTGTGGGCATTCTCCCTGGGAATGCTCACAATTACATTAAAGCCACAGCGACATCTGTTGGCAACCTGGGAGTGACAGTGATGCTCAGTCACACCTGCCTGGCATAGTTTTGGGCACAAAGGACACTCCAGTGGGAACTAAAAGGCCAATTTTTAGAGCTAATCAACATCCAAGGACAACAGCAAAAGGATCCTTGAAAATGGGTGTGGTGGGGAAGATCTCCATGCTCTGATGACCCTTGAAGAGATTGCTTTACCTTGCCCTTTCTATGCACTACAGACCTTTTACTGAGCAAAGCAATTCTCATCAGTGACAGTTGCTAACTTTCTTTCATACAAACTAAAACATTGAAATATTTTTGGTATGCTGGAGATAATATGATTAATTCCATTCCACGAAAGATAGACCATAATAACTCATTGCTACTGTGTGAAAAGCCAATTTAATTTTGATTTCTCTCTCAACAGTGTTTGTCAGAGGCATGTGGGGAAGGGGTTCCACATGTGCCACTTGCAGGAGGCAGCTAGGAGAAGATAGGGGAAAGCCTTGTCTCTGGGGAGACTTTGCCTGGCAACCATTTCACACCTCACATGGGACAGGCAGTCAGTAGGAGACCACCAGGGACACTGTGTCCTCCAGAGGTTCTCCAAACAGATGGTAAAAGGTCTCCACCAATGGACTGCAGTGGAAGGTTGGACTTTGCCAATGGTCTCCTGTCAGCAGCAGACCTTGGGAAGGGCCAGGGGGCATAAAATTAATGGCATCACAAGCCCTGTGGCTTTTTTGAGTCAGGTTTTTTGAGTTGGAGCTTTCTGAGTTGGGGCTTTTGGTCTTGTCTTTTTGCCCTGGCTCCAGCCTGCTGAGGTCCACTTCTTACCCTGGCTCTAGACTGTTTTTGTCCTTTTTGCGCTGGCTCCAGCCTGCTTTATGGCTCTTCTGCCCTCACAGGCCCTTGTTCTCCCTTGTATATTCACCCTACCTCTCACTGGCTGTTTGGCTGGACTCCAGCTGACCTCCAAGCCTCGTGTGTATCCTGTGTCCTGCTCTACCCCCTTGCCTGTCCCAGCCACTGCCTGTCCTGCCTCCCTGTGTCCCTGACCGATGCCCTGCCTGCTCATCCCTGCGTTCCTGCCTGCTTCTAATCCAGCCCATCACTGCCCTCCCGACCGTGACTGTCCAGGATTCTGCACCTCCTGCCCAAGCTCCCACTCACCTCTTGTCCAGCCGCCTGTGGATGCAGGAGCTGTGCCTGTGGAGCCGCGCCTCTCCAGACTGTGCAGGCTCCTCCAGCAGGCAGCATGCACACAGCCCCTGCCGCATGGACGTCAAATTAATATTCTTAAAATGATGATTAAAATACGTTAATGCTGTCTCAATACAGACAACAGTAAACAAGTAGAAAGCAAAAAGTATTTCAAGTCAGGATAAAAAGGATGCTTTAAAATCCAGCATAAATCCTTAATCTCTTCCATAATGAGATTGGGATTCTTAGTACTATAAAATCCATCTCCTTAATTTGAGGTCAGGGTATAACATGCTTGCAAAAGGAATTAAAACCAACTGAATTTAACCAATCTGAATAGGAATAATCCATGGAAGACTAAAGAATATAGCATAGAAATCTGCAACAGAACTAAGATTTAAAACAAACACCAGCTTCCTCCTTCCTCTCCCCCCCATCCCCCCACCCCCCCACCTTTAAATGAACTGCTGTAAGCAGGCAAGGCTGACTTGACCAGTTTTCAAATTCCTTTTCTTCATTCCTGCTTTAGGGCACATGAACAAGGTTCAGGGAGAACTCAATTAATGGAAGCTGACTTGTAAANACCTCCAAGCCTCGTGTGTATCCTGTGTCCTGCTCTACCCCCTTGCCTGTCCCAGCCACTGCCTGTCCTGCCTCCCTGTGTCCCTGACCGATGCCCTGCCTGCTCATCCCTGCGTTCCTGCCTGCTTCTAATCCAGCCCATCACTGCCCTCCCGACCGTGACTGTCCAGGATTCTGCACCTCCTGCCCAAGCTCCCACTCACCTCTTGTCCAGCCGCCTGTGGATGCAGGAGCTGTGCCTGTGGAGCCGCGCCTCTCCAGACTGTGCAGGCTCCTCCAGCAGGCAGCATGCACACAGCCCCTGCCGCATGGACGTCAAATTAATATTCTTAAAATGATGATTAAAATACGTTAATGCTGTCTCAATACAGACAACAGTAAACAAGTAGAAAGCAAAAAGTATTTCAAGTCAGGATAAAAAGGATGCTTTAAAATCCAGCATAAATCCTTAATCTCTTCCATAATGAGATTGGGATTCTTAGTACTATAAAATCCATCTCCTTAATTTGAGGTCAGGGTATAACATGCTTGCAAAAGGAATTAAAACCAACTGAATTTAACCAATCTGAATAGGAATAATCCATGGAAGACTAAAGAATATAGCATAGAAATCTGCAACAGAACTAAGATTTAAAACAAACACCAGCTTCCTCCTTCCTCTCCCCCCCATCCCCCCACCCCCCCACCTTTAAATGAACTGCTGTAAGCAGGCAAGGCTGACTTGACCAGTTTTCAAATTCCTTTTCTTCATTCCTGCTTTAGGGCACATGAACAAGGTTCAGGGAGAACTCAATTAATGGAAGCTGACTTGTAAAGAAAAATAATCACTGACACACTGGAACAGTTGCAAAGCAATAAGCAGTGGTGTTGTTATTGATAAAACACTGGACTACAACCACCTTCTGTACCTGAACAAATGTGCAGTTTCACAAAGAGTTAACTGAGAAAGGTACAGGGAGGAATCATAAATGACAGATGGGTATGTGCTTCTAAAAGAAAAAGCTATAGCTTTCTGAAAAGATGAGGATGAAGAAGGTAAGCATAATTGTATACCAATAATGCTGGATCATGAATGCATGTTAATGAATTTAACAGAGCAATGCATTCGACTACTTTCAATAATTACTAATGTAATCTTTTATATAGCTGTTAAAGACATGAGAAGTAATGCATTTACTGTGACTTGGGTTAGTTGCATGACCCATTTCCACTCAGTCTTTCCTTCTCTCTTCCACCTCACTTCACATTAGCCTGACTTTCAACCTGACAGTCTTTGACTTCAGTTTTTTTTCAGTCACTAGTTCATATAAGCCCATCTCCTATTCCAGTTTTCTTCCCTTGACCCAGATCCTTGTCAGTCCATCCCCAGGGTTCACAGAGTTTCCCCCTCCCCTGGTTGTACATCTCTACCGGGTCATGGTCCCAATAGTATCTACACACACTACATTTCTCTGCAGACTGGCCTGCTCCAGCAGATTGACCTTCTACTCAATTCTTCCTCTCCTCTCCAGTTCACTTACTTCTCCTTACATTCTCTTCTAGTCTCAGTTTGCACACCTGTTATTCTATTCACAGCAAAACAACAGGTCAACCTTCAACTGGAAGACTTCACCACCAACAGTCAGTAACTTATCAACATTACAGTCCGTAGACCACAGAAACTCACTGTGGGAAGCATCAGCCTTCAAGGCTGACCATCATCCTGTAGTTTAGAAATGTACACTGGACATACTGCTACTTATGAGTACATTAATTCACTTTAGTTTCAATAAAGGTGTTTTATTAAAACTGAATCAAAAGGAAAAGGAATAGATTCTGAAGTAAAAAATAATTACAGAGAGAAATTAGAAATAGACTGGTAGAAAAAATTAAATATGAACATACATTATCTTAGTAGATTATACCATCTTTCTTTTATAAAACAAAAGATCATTCCCCAAGACAAAAGAAAATGCAGTAGAGCTGGTCAGGTGCAGGGATTAACTATTTTTTCATCCATCATGGGGGATTATTAAATGTGAGGGATGAGGATTAGAAGATGCAAAAAAAAACCAAAACAACTCAATATGAATGGTCAAAGACAATGGAAACAAGATTACAAGTGGTAATTTCATTAACTGTTTCATAAATATAGCCCTATATTTGTAGATCTGAACTTCCTCTGATTCAGTTTCATTCCCCTTCCTTATCCTGCCACTGCTCCCCAGAGAGAGCAGATCTGCACCATTCACTCCCCACTCCCCCTCCTCCCTTGAGGAAGCTGTAGTCTGCAATGGGGTCACACTCAGCCTTCTCTTTTCCAAGTTGAACCCAATAAGCTCTTCGTTTTCCCAGTATCTAATGGAACAAAGACAATCTGGACTGTTCAGCCCAACATGAAGTCTAAAAGGAAACACAACTATTCTCTACAAATAAACAGAAGTATATACAGAGAACAAACTAAGAATTAAGCTACTGAATGACACTAATCAAGAACAATGAGTATATATGAAGACTGTGAATAATTTAGATTGAAAATGAGACTGACATATTTGAAACAAGCCAGAAAGGGTATGCTGTGCATCCTAATTTTTAAGATGAGTGATTGTTTTATCATATGGATCACAGGACATTACTTAGAAGTCTGCAACAGAAAGCAAATGTACAGCTAACAAAAAACCTTCCATTTTTATATGTGGGTGGAAGGGATATAAGCAAAACAAATCTCCTATGGTTTTGCAGTGGTCCTCTAATGTTAATCTAGTCCTGTGTTTAAAAAAAAAAAAAAGAAAAAAATTTCACAAACCTTAAATTCAATGTAAACATTTCCTCATAATCCCTTTCTGCTCCCACATATGAAAGGCTAATAATCCCTTTTTTGTTCAAGGATGAAGACCTGAGGCATACACAACACAGAAGACTCTGAAAGCAAGTAGGCCACTTGCAACATACAATGGGAATATTGGGAGTATCAGAAGAAAACGTCTTTTTCTTTTTTCTTATTTAAGTCTTGATTAACCTTACACTCTAGAGACTCTGACACAGAGATAAGATGATTTTACAACTGACAAACTTTTGAGGTACCATTGTTTTGAAGGGATTTCTACAGTAAATACTACTAGTGTAGTATTAGTACACTAGGACCACAAATGTGCAATAGCACAGACTAAAACGCTAGAATAGGACTAAGGAGACAAGTGGAGACATAAAATCCTAGAAAGAATATTGATAACTGTGGAATGGAACTGGGAGTCAGTGATGGAGTACGAAGACATACCACATTCATGGATCAGCAAATATCATATAACTCAACATCAACTTCAGCATTCCTTGTACAAAGGGAAGATAAATTCAGCAAAGATCATGCAACATCATTACCAGTCAAGAATAAACAAAAAAATACAGTTGAGGACCTGGTGGCCAGCATCCCTTTCTCTCTTGTCCCTGCAAGTAATCATACTGATGAGATAGCCATCTGTCCTGGTCCTCATAAATGTAGGACTGCAAAAGCAGTATGAGTACAAGAGTATGAAAGGATGAAAAAAAATCAATGAGATTTTAAATACACGTTTATGAAAATCAATTTGTTCAAAAATAGAAGTCATGTTTCCATCTTATCCAGTGATCCATTGTGAGCTGCTGCACTTTAAACTCTCATCTCATAGAGTTACACACCCTGTTTGGCTATTGCAGAACCTTGGTATCTTAAACCAGAGCACTTGCCAAATGACATCTGTTGCATAAAATGCAGGAACTTCACCGCTGCAGCAAGAACAGCCTAAGTTACTGTCGTTTACTGCCTTTCAGTTTCAGCAAAATACACCTTGTTCTTGGCATAAAATGGTGGGTTCTGCTGAGTATTTTTGTTGCCAATAATACAATACATTAATGGGTGGGGGGAAAGTGAGAAAACATCTTCCTCTAAAATGCACAGCAAGTGCTCACAGGGCTTGGAGTGCTGCTGCAACAGAGCTCTTCCAACGAATGACTGTGAAGTGTCTTCATTAGAAACACACTGCCTGACCTTAACCTATTAAATAAATCGGAAAAGCTTGCGTTCTTCTGCCATCTCTTCACGTGCAATCTATGTGTATCCTTTTAGAGGATAATGTTCAATTTCATTCAACTCTACCCAACTTGTGTTCCTCAACAGTAGTAATCATAAACCCAAAAATTTTAGACATCTACCTGAAAAACAGAAAAAAGAGCACTAACCATGAATTTTGCTTCCCATAATTACTACACTATTTTTGTGAGTACTTGTTCTGCTCACGTGATCCTAAGTTATATCTCAAAATCCTACTTGATTTTACTTTATGTGTCCAGAATGTTATCATAACAAAAGCACTCCACACTTTCATTCCCACATACTTTTAATACAAACTCACATTGAAATATTTGTTTAACATAAATTATAGAATAACCCACAAAATTTGAGATCTATTGAGTCAAAATATTTTTCAAGTAAAACTTTTACATCTTTCTGCAGGAAAAGGCTTTTAGTTCATTCAACATCCCTGAACAATATACAAATAACATCTTCTCCTCCTTACCTGGGACCATTGGAAGAAACTGGATTTGAGTACAGGTAAGACTGACAGGAAATGAAATTGAGTCCTTCACTTATCGCAGAGAAATGAAGGGAGTTATTCATTAAGAAGTATGTTGTAAATTCTCACTGTCTTTCTGCTGCCCTATACATTTCAATTTTTTATGTCCTCACTGCCTTACAAAGGAGATAGAAACAAAAAGGAGGAGAAAAAGAAGAGTGGAAAGGTGAAAAATGGTGAGGAAAAGTAAAACAGAGGGGGGAAAGGTGAAAAGGGGGGAGGTGACAAGTGCGGGAAGGCAACAAAGGAGGGGGAAGGCAATGAAAAAGCCGACGGGTGAAGGAGAGAAAAAACTAAAAATAAGGGTAAAAAGAGGAGAGGAAGAAGAGGACAAAACAGAGAAAAGGGAAAGAAAAAAAGAGGGAAGGGGGAGAGGAAAAAAGAAAGAGAGAAAAAGGAGAAAAAAGGAGGGAGAAAAAAGGAGAAAAATACTTAGTTGTGCCTTGAAAAACATCCCGCATTCATCTGATTGACCCAAGTGCTGTAGCATGAAGAAAACATTTCTCACTAGAGAACGTCCAATGTTTCTTCCTGCCACTGTAACATTAGACTGAACTTGGATGCCTTACTTAGACACCTTTCTAAAATTTTTCAGAATATTCTGACGATACAGATTGTCATTCTAGACCAAACTGGTAAACCAGTCTAGCAACAATTTGCTCAGATCAGCCAGCACTAGATCTTGTCCTCAAGACACAAGACAACTAACATAGCACAGCCTATCAGCACCATACAGAATATGGTAGATATGGTATAACCTCTTCTTTTAAGTATTTAACCCTAATTGTTAGCAATTGTTTTAAAGTATACACTAGAAATACTTTTTCTAGCTTGTTTGGCTTCATTTGTGATATGTTTCAAAACCCTGATTGTATTAGTTGTAACTCTGGATAGTGCTACTATAAGCATCCCAGGAGATTTATTCATCTTGAATATCACAAGCAATGGTCAGATCCAATTAAGGATTAAATGCAAACCTGGCAAGTTATGAAAGTCCATTTAAGTATAGTCTTAATTGCATTGTACATGCCATCATTTTTGAGTATGCAACATGAATATTTCTGTCAATCTATAAAGTGAGAACTTCAGAACAAATCCCAACCTCTTGGCACCTTTTGAGCCATTACTACACGTAAAATGGAAGTAATATGATACGAGTACGTTTGTCTTCAATATGTATGCATTTTACAATACAGCTCCTTTGGATTCACCTCTAAGGAATCAAGAAAAAACATCCTCTCTGACCATTTTGTGGTATCAGCCACATGCAGGGAAATAGCCTCTACAACAGCAGATTCAATCCTCTCTTGTATTATTTGACACTCAGCAGCCCTGAGAGTCTCTCACTTGACAAGGAAGCAGATAAAGCATCACAATTGTGGGTTTGTATTTTGGATTGGATCTCTGAGACTATTCTGAGCCTGCTTGGACACACACTTGTGCAGACCTCTGCCTCCATATATCAAAGGAAGTATCTGCTTTTGGCTACTTGCTAGCCCTTACCTCCTAGATCTTTCATTTTCACCTGTCCCAATGGTGAGATCACCACATCAAAGAAGCCAGCTGAGTACAAAAGCACTAAATTCAACCGACTTCCCATTTTTCCTGTGTGCACTAGTCAACAAACATGCTTCAGTCTTCCAGCAAAGTTATTTCTGAAAACTAGCTCCTCATTTCAGATCTACAGTACAAGACAGATGCATCATTTCAAATCTACAGCACACAATAGAATGATAAATAAAAATCCAACACATAAGTACTTCAAAAATTAAGTTCAGTTAAAGTTTTGGTATTAAACTGTCATTTTCTGAAAGCTATCTATTTATTACTGATGTTTTTAATGTAAGAACCCCTGCAAAGACAGAGAATGGGTACCTCAAATCAAAAAGGAAACAAAATACCTGATTCATGTCGTCACATATAATAGAGACTTGTGATATTAAAACATCTGTTGTCTTGTAAGAAGTCTTCCATTTCCATGCCAAAGATTTTGTCTTTAGTAAGTAGCTTGAATATACTAATTAATGCCAGTGATTTAATTTTGTTGGTTTTTGTTTTTTTTTTTTTTACTCCAATCTATAAGAACACTCATCTGCAAGCCTACAACAGACAATGCGAAAACAGTGTATGGGAAAACCTCCCAATGACGCACCTCCCTGTTTGCAGTCCACAACTCAGCCCGGGAACTGACCGTGGCTTTACCATTGCTGAACCAAGGCTTCGGGACCCACCCCTTCACACAGCAGTTCTCACAGCACAGCCAAGCTCTGCAAGTGGGTAGGTGTCTGGCACATTCAAAAACACGTGCGAATCAATTTGTAAGAGACTGACACACAAAACATACTTCTTGTGAAAGTAATGCCTAAGATCTAATACATGAGTTTTAAAGGAACAGAACGAGGAGTGAATGCTTACCAAAAAAACCCCAAAAACAAACAACAAAAATCCAGACACAAAAAAAAGCCACTCCCGAGGACTATTGGGAACTATACCCAACTCGAAACAGCTGGAAGTCGAAACTAACAAAATGTCAGCACTTGACCGCTTCCCATGGCTGGACAGCCAGAGGTGAAGGAATGACAGCGCCAGCGGGGCAGTGCCAAAGTCCGGAGGGGCTCAGCCTCCGCGTTCAGCCATCTTCCCACGCCGACA
>VYZT01020027.1:23531-46256 GCA_013400735.1 Pomatostomus ruficeps | reverse complement strand
TATTGCTTAGTCTTCTCACTTCCATGCATATTTTCAGAAAAGCATCCCTTCCCACTAACTCTTTCGAAACTTTTGGTTGTCTGCCACAGCACAGTGCCCCAAGACAGCATCTGTAGCTGGCCCAGAAAAATTGATTCATTCTGAAAAAGAACAAAAACGACCAAGTAAAGAACCCCCTAAGTCTGCTCCCCTGTTTGTTCAGGAAAAAGGCTTGGCCAGGGAATATTTCATCCTTCCCCTCTAGCAGCCAGTGTTGTATGGGCTGGGTGAGCTCTGCCCACAGCCAGACAGAAGTCAGCTACATGGGCACCCTGCTCTGCACCACAGACTGAGAGATTCAACACTGCAAACACACTGGGGCAATGCTGCCCAGCTTACTTAGCTGCAATACAATTCACAAGTAATTTCTACACTGCAATTTCTATGCAACTGCTTTATTTTCACCCCTCGTGTCCCCAGTTTAGAGACAGGCCACATGGTAAGGTTCTACTGACTTCTGCTGTCACCATTATAAAACCTCTTGCTCTTACAGGGACTAGGGCAAACACAGATTAGAAAACTCCATTTCCTATTTAAGCACTCTATTTCCAGCAATCTCCTAGCAATTTGTTGTTTTGACCTTTGCTCATATTTTGCAGACTGAAGATGGGAGGGGGCCAGTCTGAGACGGGTGTAGGGAGACTGAGTTATAAAGAGTTACATTCAAAAAAGAAGTAGACTTAACTGGTTATTTTCAAACATCCTAATTTTTGTAAAAATAGAGAAATAAGCTTTAAAAAAAATGATGTTAATTAGTTGGGTGGTAGCTGGATTCCACTTTTAATGGGAGCTAGTGATATGGTCCTTAATCCTCTGTTTTGTAAAGAGTTTTGTGTCTTAATAAATGTCCTGGATATTTTTACAAGCCTCCAGACTCTATTTTGGAAATCACTGAACAATGAGGTCTTATACAAATAAGTATGGAGTAAACAGAGGCCTGATCATAAGGGGAGCAAGACGAAGGGCAGGGTGCAGCCCAGCTCTGGCACCATGAGGGCAGGAGTACTCACTGCAACGGGCAGTGTGAATGAAAGAGGGTGGGCTCAGCACACTCAGCCACCTCAATAAATTCATCCTTGCCAGCTGTAGTCCAAGAACCAGAGGTTCATAACTGAAGAATCAAGCCATGGCTTTGCTTGTACAAATTACATCCAGAGAACTGCTCACACACACACATGAGTTTCATAATATGCCTACTAGCAGATCTAGATCTGTTCCAGGTTAAAAACACATGCTAATGTATTATTCCTCGGAAGTGATTTCCTTAGCTGACTTAGAGAAACGGGACCTGAAGGGCAGAGCAGATGGGAGTTCCCGTGCTGGAAAATATGCCCCTTTCCAGGTGTGCACATGAACTAGTGGAAGGGCAACTTCAGCTTATGAATACGCTGTGCTTCAGGCATCTGCTGGGGTTACTAGCACTAGCTCTTTCAGATCTGCTTCCAATACCCCGGGTAGTGCTTAGAGAGTAAAGAGAATATTCCAATCAGCTGCCACAGACAGCCACAGACAGTATTTTTTTCAGCCAGAAGAATTTTAAGACAGTTAGTTCTGCCAGGTTAAATTAAAGAAGGCATGTCATCAGGAGAAAGCAGAGCTTTGTATAGGTATGACATGGTATAAACTTCCCGCAGGGTCGGCTGTAAACATGGCAAAGTAGGCAGCTCCTGGAGGCAGCAAGTAGTCCTGGGCATTCTGTCTACTTTCCACCTTACTGGTGAGCCTGTACTGCTGAGGGATGGTATTTCATATGCAAGTAAGGCATTCCCTGCCATAGAAACAGTTTGCCCAAAGAAGACAACCTATTTGGGCAGCAGTAAAACGCAGAACAAAACTAAACTAAACTAAACTAAAAACAAATGTACAAACAAACTAAAACCAAAAACAACAAAAAAACAACCACCTTAACTCTCCAGGGTTTTCCTCTTCATTCTTCATTTAATTCTGCTGTTTCCCTGTCTCCGTCTCACTTGCACTACAAGAGTTCCCACCCTTCTACTGGCCTTTGCATGCCGAGAAAATTCAGTTTTCTCTGCAGCCACTGAGAATCTCTGAGCCCACTTCTAGCCAAATGAGAGTTTTCTATTTTGCATTCATGTCTTTTTAAACCAAGCTCTAGTAACTGGACACTAATTCCCTCCCTGTCTGAACTCGTTATATGGCAATGCTATTTTGCTACCCTGAATCCTGCCCCAAGACTGCTTTTCTGTGTAGCCAGTGGTTGACTGCTGTCACTACAGACCTTAGGGGAATGGTAGTGTGAAAAAGGCCAGGATCCACAGACCATCCCCTCCTCCTGTTAAGTTCTTCTGGAAGCACAAGCTTCCGTGAATATATGCAAGATTTGATACAAGGCTTGGACATTACAATGCTGACGTTGTGACTGAAGCAGATTTTTTGCTACACCTCTTTGATCAGTTGTCCTTGATGCCATATGTGACTGAGTGAAATAAAACACCTGGAACAAGAAGGAGAAGGTTTGTGTAGAAATGCAATCGACTTTTCGTTTGCCACATTTAGTTACAGGGGGAGAAAGCAGTGGTTGGGCATTCATAAATTCTTATTCAAACACATTCAGTAATCAGGTGACTTTGAATAACACAGTCCAAGTGGTCTGCCCAGCTTGGTCATCACATTTCCTGGCAAAGACGTTCTGGNCACAGTCCAAGTGGTCTGCCAAGCTTGGTCATCACATTTCCTGGCAAAGACGTTCTGGCTGCCACAAATTATGGTAAGTCATTGCCTATTTATTATCTATCTTTTTAGGGATGCAAATATTCACCCTAGACGAGGCGTAACATATGATAAACTGTGCAGTTATGGAAGTTTATTACCCCTTGCTATTAATAAGTGGGGTGGGCAAAATCCCTTATATCAGAACATCCGCCTCTGAAATACAAAGTAACCACAACACATGATCTGTCAAAAACTATCATGATGATAAACAATAGGGTGAGCTTCAAAATAAATAAATAAACACTGCCAAAGAAGTTATTTGCATATTTTTCTCTCTCCCCAACCAGTGCTTGAAAAATGTCCTCATTCAATGTGCTTGCTCATCCACGCAGCTGCCAGCTGTGCCTCCTTCCTTCAGCAGTAGTCACATGTTAAATGGTTTTTAATACCAAGTCCATAATACTGCAGATACCTAAGCTACACAATACGTCTCTCTCCAGCCCCTTAGAATTTGTATGGAATTATGAGTTCAGTGCTGCAACAAAAATTTGACATTTCGGTTGAAGCCTTTGGCATGCAGGAAACCAAGACAGACAGAGTACAAGCAAAAATGTCCAGACACTAAGAGACATCTCCAGCAACCCTCATGTAATTAACATAAATCTGGGCTGCCAAAAGTACTAACAGCACTTGAAGCAGCTTTGAAATCCCAAATGCATGACTTCTAAATTTAGAGCTCTGTTCTTACTATATTCTGTTATGCACATGTTTAGACTTCTGTTGATTGTTTGCAGAAGAAAAGGAATGTAAAGGTTACTTGTTTAGAGTGAAACCACGGCCTACAACTGCAACTCAGTGTTGGGGGATGAAGATAAACTATGCTACCCATGCAGGAATTTAGAGTGGCATCATGATTCACAACGAGCTCAGAACTGAGGCAGCTGCTGTGTCCTTAGAGGTGTTTGCCAGCACAGGCAGTCCACCCCATGCCCGGTGCTCTGCCTCCTGCAAGTGCTTAAAGAAATGGTAGATCCGCACAGCTGCTACACTCCCCAAGTATGACAACCTGACTGTAACTGTTCCCTGTGTGGATGGCACAGATATGGGAGAGAAAATTAGAGCACGGTACGGTGAAACTGATGGTGGTTGCAACAGGCACTGAGTAGAAATGCAGACTTCAAAGATGAAGAAGGAAGGTAAGGAAAAACACGGATTTTTTTTCTTGTTCAGAAGCATCACCATTCCAAACCTGGTACTCAATAGATAGACGGGTGTTTCACACCCCCTTTAACATGTCACAGACAGCTAGATTTGGCTACAATTCAGTTGTTTAACACCACCTAATTATCCATAATGTCTGATTTTTTGATCTGTGTATTTGTTACAGGGCTTCTACTTCAGCCACCCCCACCTGGACATTTTTCCTATGAGCTTCTAAGTTATGTCTGTGCCAATGCATAAAAAACACATATCCTACTTCTGTTATGTTTTTTAGTAGTATTATTTATTTATATACTGTATGGAAGGAGTTAAATAAAATATCATAGTTTTATCCACTTTCTAAAATCTAAAACTTTCCTATTTCCTACTTCTGGACTTAGGTACACCTTCATTAAAGTGAAACTGCTTTAATCTGTGCTTTTACATGTGCTTCTGGAATGATGAGACTGTTTTACTTCCTGATTATACAAGCTTTTATGTCATTATGAATCCTGAGGGTTTTTTTAGTTAATTATTCCCTTGTAGTTCTATTAATTCAATGCAATATGTTTTGATGGGAAAATGTGATAGCAATTATTAGCTGGTCAATATCATTGTTTCTCCTTTTTCTCTATTTCTTGTAACAATTCAGTAAGAAATGCCTCCTTTTCCCAGGAACTTGAAAACAATGTTTCCTAAAGTTTAAGGTCTCTTTATACCAATATATCTTCTATTCTTCATAAATAATTTTACCAGTAGTCTGAAAGAGAAAGAGCGTGTACTCAGTGGAGTACACAAATACTATGGACAGAGACAGACTGCATGATTCTAACGGATACCATCTCAGTAGTGGATGGAATAATCTCTAGGTAAGGTATTAGGTTGCTGTTAATGTAACCATGAAGGCAGAGGGTGGTAACAGGATAATCCTAGAAAAAGAGAACTGAAAAAAAAATCTACTGGCCAGTCTATAGAATCCACAATACAAAACCTTCTCATGGTAGATAACAGCCTGTACTGTTCTTTAACATCTGTCCTTAATGTGTAAAAAAGTTAAAAATTTTAATAGGGATGACTTCATCCTGGAAGAAGCTTGCTCGTCATCTCATGCATCAAAAAATTTTCCAGCATTTCTAAAAATACTAAATGTTAATATCTTTATGCAGAAACCCCTGAGATCAAAAAAGATAACTCCGTTTTGGATCTTATTTAAATTAACTAGGAGTTAATTGATAACATAAAACAAATTGTTTCTTAGGTATAGATATCATGGTCTGATTGTATTTACCTTGTGCAGACTAAACATATGTTCAAATTAATTGCTTATATATATATATATACACATACATACATACATATATACATACATTCATACATATATACAGTTTTTGTTGGCTATTTTTTGTATATTTTGCAATGAAACAGTCATTGCAACCACATATTTTAAGTGGGAAGTATTTGCAAAATATGAGACCCATCAAAAAATAAAATCCTGAATACCTGGTTCACAAGTAAAACAGATTTTACAGAGCAAGAAGATATCCTAGTTAAACGAAGATTGAAAACAAAATAGAATATAAAATATTAATACAAAACCTGAGTAAATAACAAAGCATTATAAACCACAAGTTGAAATATACTCAACTTGAAGAAAGGACTGCATGTCCAAAAGGTTGTCTGGTTTTTTTCCAGCTGCATCTACTAATTTCGTGAAAACATCCTCTTTCCTTGCAAAATTTGCACTAAATGTATCTTCAGATAACCATGACTACAACAATACAAATTAACAAAGGAATTTAAATGTAGAGGACCAAGAAGATCTCTAGGTTATGTATGTTTATTCTAGATTGCAAACTGTAGCTAGGTGTGTATTTTCCATAGAAATTTTTGGGGGTGTCATTTTAACAAAACACTACACCAGTCACATTCAGTAAAGTGCCAGGGACTGAGCTTATCACCTTCAGAAGATGGCATGAGGAAATATGTGCTAAGATGGTATCATTTCAAACTAACATAGCTTATGAACATATTTTACAGGCAAAAGCTATATAGAAACTAATTATACTTTCAAGCAACCACCATTATGTTGTGTAAATACATGAAAAATGGGGAATTTTCAAGTTTTTGAAAACTTTCCTGCGCCAATACAAGTCTGATGGAAGATCACTCAGCTTCATTAAACTAAAAGATTTAAAAATTTGAATTTTATTTACAGATAAACTTGGGTAAAAAATTGTGACCAAACAACCATTTTTGTCAAGACTACAGGTCTAATCAATGTGTGCTAGCATAATAAATCCGCATTTCTCCAAAACACAGGACACATTAATATTGGCAGAGTCTACACAGATCAGGTTAAAATTAGTTCACTGAAAGATCTCAGTCTAGACATTCCTGTTCTTTAGGGAATTATTTTTAGCCATATTATTTTATACATGTGCCAGTCATCTTAAAGATGGTATAAAAATCTTTGTTAATAAGTTTTGCAGATAACGCAAAGATTAGTGAGATACATAATGGAGTGGATCATCAAGAATGATCCAAATAATCTGCTTAAAATGCCATCCCTCAACCCCCAATTTATTTGTTAATATTAATATGTTACCAGGTAATGTACTTGGGAATAAAGAATGAAAATTGTGCCTATACACTGAGCAGTTTTGCTTTAGAAAAGTATGGCAAAAGGATCAATTTAAAGATACTGTGGGTTAACCACCTCAACTATCAGTGCAAGTACATGGCAAAAAATAAAAATAGACTAGACATGATCCATAGTCTTATAAAACAAGAATAATTGAGTGGAAGTAGAGAGGTGGTCTTGTCTCCACACCCTGCTTTAGCTGTCAAGCACTGGCAGTGAGACTAGTTAAACAGGACTCTAAGCCAAAATGCTGGGCTGCCAGGTGCCCCCACACAGACTGTGGGTAGAGAAATCCTGTGACAGGGGTCACCCAACACACAGAGCTGAGCTGTGCTACTGTGGGTCATCCCACGCTGGCCTCTGACCAGGCAGTGATTTAAGGAGGTTTTGCTTCCCTCGTAGCAATAGTGCGAGGAGCATCGGCGGAGAAAACCCCTCCAGTCAGTGGTGTCATGGTCTTCATCTCTCCCGTGAAACGCAGCTTAACATCCCTAAGGACTGCAAAGTTTAAATCTAAATAGTTTGCTGGGCAGAGGAAATTTATTAGAGGCATCTGAGCCTTGTCTGGCATTGACAGTTTGGGTCCTGGAGAGAGCACAGCCCGGAGCTGCCGTGCCTGGACTCCGTTAGCTGTAGCACTTTCAGCACCGCTCCCAGTCTAATGCAGCTTTATTGCTTCCTGTAGCTGAGCTAATTTGTTCAGAGGTAGCTTGTGTATCTCTGCATGGCACTGCACCGTGTCATGTGCATATACCTTTTATGGGCTGTAATGCATGGGATGTCAGGCTAAGATGATCTAATAATCCTTTCTGGCCCTAAACCACATGAAACCATCACCAGTCAGTTCCATTAATCTTCCATGAAGGAAAATAAGACACCTGAACATAGCAAGACAGTGAGATACAGCAGTAAAAATGTTGAAAATGTTTCCCAACTTCACCCTGCTCTCTCTCTAATTCTGCCATAAATTACTGACCCAAGCCCATACGGACATTGAGATACTCTCAGGCTGCTGCAGAGGACTTCTACTTGGGCTTGACACCAAGGTAGTAACAATTAGCACATTTTGGGGGGAGGATAAGAAAGAGATGGCTGTACAGAAAAAAATCCAGCATGGTTATCAAAGCCCCTGCACGGTAGCACGAGGATTTTTAGGCAGCCCGTAGACACACCACGTTAGACACTGACGGCCATGCAGCCCTTGCTATTTTCATTAGTCTGAAAGAGAAACAAACAGTCTCAGATTAACTCTCTCTGCTTTCATGTCTTGAGTAAAATGTAATGAGCAAATTGCAATCTGGAAATGGGTAAAAGCTTTGAATCAAAAAATTCCGATGGATCTTGGCCAGTTTGTGCAGAAGTTACCATAACACGGTCTCATTGCTCCATACACAGGAAACAAACAGCTGGAGGGCCTAAGCATTCACATGATGAGGGTTTGAGAGAACCAAGCCTGGGAGATATGCTGATTTTCTCTTCTGGCATGTGAAAAGGTTTATTTTGGACAGCATCTGTTTTACTTTTTGTTTTCCATTCCTTTAAAAAGGGAGTGACTAGGTCAGATGGACCCCCTGGAGGGAGCAGAGATTCCTCCTTTCCCTGGAGAGCAGATGAGCATGCTGGAGGACTGGGTGGGAGGAGGAGAATAGGAGGAGCTGCCAGGCTTCTTCAGGGCCTAGTGGGGAGAAGAGAAGAGAATGAAAGCCCTAGTGAGGAGATGGGAGCCTGCTGTTCAGGAGAGGTTCATGAAAGGAGCGGGGAACATATGCACAGCCAAGCTCCCTTGGCGACAGGAAGAAAACTTCCTAGGGATCAGAGAGGACTGCATGGAGCTTGCTGTAACCCAGAAGGTTCCTAAATTGACTAAAACCAAACCTGGAAACAAGTACCCACCTAGCACCACACAGGGGGGAAGAGTGAAGCTGTTTATAAACTTTTCTTCTTTTATATATGTGTATATTTAGTCCCTGCAGAGAGAGAAACTGTTTCTTTATTTATAAAGTTAAATGTCCTCTTTTCTATCCTGTACAAATTGTCTTTGTGTGCTTAAAAGACCCTTTGGTTTCTTCAGGTTGCTTGTAGGAAGGAAAAAAAGGGTCTAGATCACCATCAAATCTCTGTCTTGTCTTGTTCCACAAGATGTGGAACCCAAAGTGACCCACCCCAGTTTTGCTCCTCAGCACTAGAGATACGTGAATGATAGAAATTCTGTGAAACAGTTAATTAAATGTCATCTGTGACATTAAACAGCCTCTAAAAGGTGTATGAAGAATTGAGAAAAATATATTGGTTAACTTCTTAATAACTCTTAATTTAGTTTCAATGGGTCAAATAGAGAGAAAAATGTATTTTGGTTCATTGGTAGTTCAGGCCAAAAAAAAAAAAACAAGCAAAAAAGGAAAGTGTTTCTTTTTGATCAAATTGAAAACTATTTTCTGTTTTATAGTTTCACGAAACATTACAAAAGTGATGCAACCCAAAATATTTTATGTGGCTTCAAAAACCTTTTAAAACTGTTTTTCTCAAAAAAATTGAAAGCAAATTTCAAGATGGAATGTTATTTCAAATTAAATAACTGAAATGCTTGACTTAAAAAATGTCAAAAGGAAATATTTGATTCTTTTAAAAAATTAAAATGTTCTTTTCAAAGTGAAACACTCAACAAAATTTACACAATTTTGCAAAATTTTTTGTATATCTCTGCCTCCACTGGGGAAAAAACTCAGTTGAAATTTTTCACAAACAAGCAAGCATTAAAAGCCAAAAGACATGTAAGCACTGAACATTTTCTGGCCATACAGACCAGAAGTGCTCCCAAAGAGTTTGTTTAGTCATAACCAGAATAGACTACCAGAAACCCAGATCTGTTAAGAATAAAATTGGAAACAGATATGTCATGAATGGTTTTTGTTGGTTTTTATTATTTCACATTTTCTTTTACATTCCTTCTCTCCTCCTTTTGCCCAGTCCTTCTTAGATGCCTGTGTACCAGACACTCCAGGACGAAACACCCTGTGATCTCCACACAAATACCTCCTCAAAATAATTATGGGTCAAAGTCTTTGCTGGCAGAAATTGTCTTCATACTCGCAAATTAGATTATTTGAGCTGGGGATCTCGCCTGATCACTTCAGGTACAGTGATTTTGAAGGCTTGTTTTACAGAGAGCCTCAACATATTTCAGCAGTTTTCATTCTGTAGATTTTCAAAGGCATGACGAAAGTTTCCTCTTTGGAATTTAGAGAGGAAAAGAAGCCAGAGTCATCATGACTAGTGGATTTCAATTATTAAAGAAACATAATTATTTTGACGACAAGGTGAAGGACATGCAACACTCCCTTTGCAGACTAAGGACTCTCCTGAATAAGAGGAAGATCTGAGAGGTTAAGCAGAAAAGGAAAACTCACGGCCTTTAGGAAAAACAGAGCCTACAGGGTATTTTCACACGTTTCCAGACCTCCCAGAAATGTGCAAGCCCATCAAACTGTTCTGGAAGAAGTGTGCCTTGAGCTGATGCTGACCCGAAATGCTGAGCCATATGTCCTGCTGCTGTGCCATACAGATGCCCCATCTTCAACTCTCAGCTGAGTTTATCAGTTTTAGTATCACACTTCAGGAACAAAGTTACTTTGCTTTGGAACCTACACAGGCTCCCAAAGTACCAGGTAAGCACGATTCTGGGTCACAGGGAAAAATGCTGTGTGAGTGTGTCAACATGGGTTAGGTTTATGCTGTCACTATTTAGTAATGCTGGATGAATATGTATCACAGCAGGTACCAGGATGCTGGAAAAGAAACCAGGTTAAATCAGTTTGATGTCCCTGACATAAAAAGTATCTGATCTGTTCCTAATTGACTGAGTCTTCTGGTGCTGATGAATTCATATGGGGGACTTCTGTTTTTTCTAGTGTTTCTCTGGAGGACAAATCTTTTTGTAAAATCAGTATTATCTTCCTCTTTTTATTTTTTTAATCTGAAAAACAGAATTCAGTGGAAAGCTCTGTCACTGTCCTTTTTTTCTTCTCCCCCTTTCCCTCCTGCTCTTTCTCATTTTGGCCTTTTGAAGGCTTTTTAACATCATAGGAATACCAAGTTTTGTCTTTGTCACTTTATATTTTTCCTGGAGGAGCTCTGAGAAGTCTTGTGTTCTGGGTGTTCTGGCACTGCGGTATAAAGAATGAGGATCTTGAACAAAGACTTTTTTTGCCCAAAATTGTAATTAGTTGCTGAAGTTGCTAACAAAAGCAGAGGCAGATGAGCAAAATTATTCTAGACACTGAAAAGCTTGTACGATGACAGATTGAAGAGATAGAAACTGTTTAGGAAAAAAAACCTAGGTAAGTTTTGTTCAGAAGAACAATCAGACTTATTAAAGCAATAAAAATGAGGTACAAATAATAGTAGCACAATTACTGTGTCACTGTGTAAATCAGTGTTGCACCTTTATATGGAATACTTTGCTCTTTTGGCTAAGGTACCATCACAAAGGTGAAGTGAGTTTTGAAAATTATCTTAAGTTTCTTAGCTCTTGCCACATTGAGAACAGCAAGAATTCATGAGTGGATAGACCTGTTGATAAAAAAGTCCACATCTATTTACTGAGCCTAGCTATTTTATGAGATTTACAGGATGAACTTTGTCGTCTTTTGTGAAAGTCTAAATAAATCATGTCCTCCAGTCTTCTTGTATTCACTCTCTTGTTATGACACCCAGTAATTAATGTGAACAAAGAATGTGAATATCTTACAGAGGCACAGATTTCTTTTACAGAAGCCATGGTGATCTGTCTCCATCATATTATTTTTCAGCTTGGACTTTTATAATTCTGTTTTTAATTAGCATTTCAACCAATTTTCTTGGTGCTAAAGTAGGAATTCTCAGCCTGAATTTCCCAGAATAACCTTTACAGTAGAATACCATTTGCAACATAGCTGTTCTCTGAGAGAGCAACTATTTGAAACAACTTTGAAAATGTCTTTGAGGCCCAGAAGTCCTCTTGAAGCAATGCCAAAATACTCCCTAAAATCAAGATCAAGCTGCCAGTGCAGCTTCTTCAGACATATCTTAACCACAGGAATTTATCCCTTGTAGTATTTTGTTTCTGACCTGTCATCACACCAGCTTCCCCAGCCAGCCGATCCAAATGGCGGTCCTGTGATTCCCTGTTTGTGTCCATGGGCAGTACTCCCATCAGACCAGCATCCCTACACAGCACTTGGGTCTACACAGTGCAGCCTACAGGCTTGAACCCTTGGTCACCATCCAGGCTGGATGATGGTCATCACAGTTACCTTCATGGTCCCACAAGAAATTATTTCAGTCAAATGGAAATGAAGGGGGTGTGAGCTGAGACGGGTTTTGTCCTGATGTGCTTACCTGGAATCCCTCTTGCTGGTCCAGAGAGCACACATTCTTGATTTGTAGAGTGTGTTCTGTTTGTAAATTGGTTTTGAGCTTTATGACAAAATTTGATGTGAATGTTGCATTTGATATACAGCTCCTATATACAGGATGAAACGAGGAGTTTATTAATGCTTGAAACTAATTATTATTATATATATCTTATTTGATAGAACATTTTTATGTTGGTCTGATGAAATTGAGAACTTATATATTACACAAAATAACTTGCACAGGAGAAAAGGAATTGTTAATTGTGGAACTCAATAAAAACATAATGCTTAAAAGTATACAATTTTCAAGTGCATGAGCCAGAGTAACAATCTACCTTCTTGAAGCTGTGGATGTCCCATCCCTGTAACTGTTCAAGATTGGATGGGGCTTTGAGTAGCCTGATTTAGTGGAAGGTGTCCTCTACTACGGCAGACGTCTTGGAACTAGATGATCTTTAAGGTTCTAAATCATAGAATTTAACCATTCTATGATTCTCTTGATATGTAACCCAACCTTTGGTCTCTCAAATGAATTTTCTCTCCTTTCGATGTTGCCCCCCAAAGGAAAGTTTTAAAGAACCAAGAAAGATAAGTGATCAGTTCCAAAGTACCCTAAATAAGTAATTTTAATGAGTTTTGCCATAAATATCAATAATTGAATATGAAAAATTTAATAAAATACTGAAAAACAAATGCTGTGTGAAGGAAGTATCCATTTTTTAATAAAAGTAGTGAAGAGAATAGACTTACTGCTGATGCTTTCATGTATTTTACTGAATTTTCTTCTCCTACCAGGCTAAATGGCGAGGAAGTCAGGTCTGTGTGTAATTACAGTGACAATGTTTACTTGATGACATCCTACAGCGAAGTATTTAGCACCTTGTCCTCCTTTGGTAGAAAGAGTGAATCTATACCTATATAAATGAGAAGTCTTTTTGCCTTTTTGAGAGAGAACAGCAAACTGCCAGCAAGAGCAATAAGACAAGATGCAGGCACAGTGGATTTGGGGGAAGTCTCTAATTTGCTTCATCTCATGGCTCATTCTGTGTAAAGTTTCACATTGTGTGTACACTCAGTGGTCACCTGAATCAGTCTTGCTGTGCACTTGGTCCTTCCTCTTGGCTGGAAAAGTCAATTGCTTCCACAGCCTTTCACCTCTTAGCATTTTCTTTGATTCTTCTGTGCCTGCCATCCCTTTTATGACCTTACTGAAAGTCTTCATTTGAAAAACATAATTTATATTTCTGAACTCACCAACAGATCTGTAAAAGTCTGTTAGCATTAATACCTCCTCACTGGTATTTGTATATATGCACCCTATTTACTGTGAAGCTAAAAGCTGTCCTTTTAGCTGTGCATTTGAGCTGCACATGGAAGTAAGGAGTCTCTTGATCTTGTACATAATATGAAGACTAATCTTGAATATCAATAAAAGCATTATTTGCTTTTTTAAAAAAAAAAAAATTAAAAAGAAACTTCACTGAGTTTTGCTATGCCAGTCTGAAAACTAAACAGCAACCATGGCTTACGTGTTCCTTTGACCAAAACACTAAGCAGTGATTTAAAAAAAAGTAATTCTAGTAGACAGTGTGTGGCCAACTAAAGTGGAAAAGGGAGGAAACGAAAGACTAGTAAAAGACTAGTTCTGAGTAAAAGTCACAGATCAGTTTCAAGTGTTAGTGGGCTAACAATTGTTTTAAGCAACATTTAAGCAACATCTCTTATTTTAAGAGAGTGGAAAGAGACCATTCCATTAATCAGGTAAAACCTGAATAAGTAAATAATAAAAAGAGCACAGCATATTAAGTGTACTGTTTCTTCTTTCAGTTGCATAATTAAAATAAGCATATTTACAGGGGGAAAATTCCTTTATATCCCGTAATTTTGACAAGGATTAGAATTTATATTTCTTCCCTCTATACATAATTTTTAATCAAGTTCATGGAAATATTTTTAGAGGCTAGAGCTCATAAATCTGATAAGGTACATAAATTCAACTGGAGCGCAAGAGATGTTAGAAACAAAACCAAACAAAATGAAAAAGAAATTAACAGATTTGCAAATGCATATATTGTGCAAAGCCAAAGACCTATTACGCATTCTTAAAAGGACAGTGCTGAACTATTTCTTAAAACAGCATATTTGCAGAATTATGATTCATTAGTTTATAAGGAAATCTCACTAACCTATGGTGAAGGATATTTTACATGTCTGACTGTTGACTGGAGTTCAAACAACAAGAAACAGCTCATAAAGTTCTTCCAGTGAGATTATTCCCTTTGAAGGTCACAAAGGCAAGTCCACCATTGCCAAATCATGATGCATCTGGCACAACTTTACTTTCTAGAAAATCTCAACTAGGGGATGGTAAAGGAGTCGCTGCAGAGGAGGGAAAGCAGGAGAGAAAGGGAGAAACTTTGGGGTTACTTTTGTTTTGAGACTCCAACAGCTTTTAAAAACTGAAAGACCAGAACACTATAATCATGATGATCCCAAGACTGAATTATTTGAGAAAATACATCATAGTGCAAGCTGCTGGTTAATTGTTTGGGTTTTTTTCTTCCCATCCTTATCACTTCCTACCTTGCATGTATATGGTCTCCACCAAATGGACCCCAGATGAAAAAATTGGGTCATATATTTGCATGCAAAATAAAATTTAAACTTTGTGTACCCCTGATGTTTAAAATAATGACATCACATAATTCACAACAAAATTCAAAAGTCCGTGTTCAAAAGTGCAGAGGAGGCACAACCTTCTAGGACTTCACTAATTTGCAATTGAGGAACTTATAGGCAAAGAAAAAATGCTCATTTCAGTATTTCCCTTTTAGTGATACATTAAAAGGTCATGTGTTTTAAGGCTGGGCTGCATAAAGTGGAATTCATTGCCTCCTGATAAGTATGAAGAGATTTGTTCTTTTAAATTTCTAGAACCTGCACTTTGAAAGTAAAATGTCTTTCTGAAAACCGAAGAAAAGCTGTTGATTAGTTTGCACTGGCATTAGTTTAACATAAGTATTTTAGAAGACCTCATTCAAGATTTTCTTTTCACGGCTGTCTTACTACAAGCAAAACACTACAATATCTCCAGACCTTCCCTAGAGTGAAGATTCAGCCTATACACAGTATTTTAGCTACAACAAGATCCCACTCTTGTGCTGAGCATAATCAAACACACAACAAAGTCCACAGCTCATGTCATTCTTAAAACCATGTTGATATCAGAAGGAATGAAAGCACAACTTTTTTTGTGAATTTTCAATTCTGTACCCCTTATGATGGAAATGGGTCATATATATGAGAAGAAATGTGTACATGTTTAGACCTCTCATTGATAAAATAGTAACCAGCCTTTCTGAGACAAAAGTACCTTAAAATCTGCACAGTTCTAGGTTGAAAAGCTAGAGGCCAGATGGTCTGTCTGCCTTTCCTTTATGTGATGTGAGGGAAGGCTGTAAACTTGATTCAACTGGCAGTCTACTCCAGTATTGCTACAAAGCCAAGAAAAGCAGTGAGACCACATGAGTAAATGTAGACAGCATTTTTAATGAGTTAGAAATAGCAATATATAGTTTTATGCTTGTAACAATATTCAAAGCAATATTTTGGGGGGTTCTCGTTTAACTTTTATATATAGGGGACTAATACTAGGAAGAACATTCACCCCCAAATTCAAAGATTCTAACTCAGAGTAAAGTTTGAAAGTAAAGAATAAAGAAAGAAAAAAAAATTTAAGTTATTCCTTAATTAAAAGCAAGGAACACTGGGAATTCAAAATTGAATAAAAGGAAACATCAATTTAAGTTTTATAAAAGTAAAAACTTCAGTTGCCTTTGATTCTACCCATTAATGGAACAAAATTCAAAATTATCGTAAAGCTACCTGCACGTTTGTGAATTACGCATTAGTTTTAATTAGATTTTAATACCTCATGGTATTGCTAAGTACATGAAGATGTAATAGTTTTCCTGACTATGATGACAGGTTTTCTGTCCTTTTTTATCTGTCTACTTTTGGAAATATTCCATCAACCTCGAATTTCTTTAACGTACAATGGGGATAATTGACTGTTCTGAGAAAGGAAACTACCTAGTTTTAAATGGATACAAAGAGGTCTGATTGTTCAGGAAGGTTTTTTAAAGAAGAGAATAAGACTTTCTGGTTTGGGAGTGTGGGTGGGCTTCATCTAGAAATGTGTTTGTGCGTCTATAAATGAAGGATACATGTAGACGTGTACACACATGGAGGTGAATGTATGTATGAATGAATGAGAGAAAAGCACAAAGCAGGTGAGCAGGTGCTCTCTAGTGTTAAAAGCGGTGATCAAACAGATGATGGCAACAAGAATGGGAAAGGCAGACTGACTTCAAAATTGCCGAAAACAATTTTAACTCTGGCATAAGTTTGAGGAAGAGCCAGTAGGAGAACTCCATGTAAACACAACTACTCCGGGTGAAGCACTCCAGGAGCCTGCCTACCAGAATTCCCTCACCTATTTGATGACTATCCCTGTGCCAAAGAATCCATTTTAACATAAGCCCTTAAAATAAAGTGACTATCCAGGTGAATCGTCCCACTTTTCCTGTGCTCTGTCCATCACCTCCTTCGCAAGAGCACCAGGCGCTGAAGGCACTCAGCCTCCCGCTAGCGCTGGAGCAGCCTTCCCGAGGCGCGCTGGCCGAGTGGGAAATGCAGAGGCAGAGACGTGGCACCGCCTGCCTACCTCCCGCGGGGCCGGGGATGGAAAATGGGGGATGGGGAGCGCTCCTTCCCCCGGCAGCGGGCGGGCCAAGGGCGGCCTCCTCGCCCTCGCCTGGGCGCCCGAGCCAGCTCTTCCCCGCGCCGCCGGCCCTGCCAGCGGCTCCGGGGCACCCGCCCTCATTCCCCGCTCCCGCCGGCGGCGGAGGGAGGCTGCCCAGCTCAGCCCGTCACGGGCAGCTCCCGCTGTCCGCACGGCACAGACCGAGGCGTGCGAGGAGCAGCCGCGGCTCCGCGCAGGTGGCGGACGGCCCGGGCGGCTCCGCGGGGCTCTGCTGGCAGCGGCGCGATCTCCGCGCCCCTGCCCTCGCCTCCCGCACTGCTCAAGGCTCCTTCAAAAGCTAAATAGTGTGACTTCTTTTCTTTCTTTTTTTCTTTTTCACTTTTTTTTTGTCCCTCTCCCCCTTAAGAATGATGAACTATCCCACCTGTGGATCGTACACTTGTTTTCTCCCTGAGAAACGTTGTCTTGCCTTTCAGGTGAAAATAGCAGGCTCCGGGAAAGCTTTTGAGGTCTTTTATCTTACACCTACGGATACATATTTGCTTCTATTTCCCTAGGCAGAAAATTACTAACAATCTTAATAGCAGCGTGACATAAGGGAAGCAACTTTTCTAAGCCGTAGATGTGGTTTTTAGAGATCCGCTTTAGTTTGTTCTGGGGGGGGTTTTCTTAAGTAATTATTTATCTATTTATTTTTAAGCATTCCCCCCAATAACATCTCAGAAGGGGAAGGTAAATCCTGGAAAAGACGTGGCCCGTTATTATTGCAAATTGTCGAAGCCACAGACGCCCTGGGAAATTTATTTTCTTTAATAAGAAGCTGCAAATAAGGGCTGTGTTTCATATGGTGCGCTTTTCGTGTTACAGAGTCGTCTAAATTCTCGGCACTACTCTGAGCAGACCCTTCTTGCAGTGTATTTTAAAAATGAAATACATTATTGCACTCTGCCTGAACTGAAAATAAATTTTAAAAATAGGAAGAAAAAAAACCTGGGATAAGGAGAAGACAAGTGACCATAACTCAGGTGAACAGTCCACCTTTTAGTGCAGGTATTACGGGACGACAGTTAGATAACAGGGTTAATAAAAGTAATGACCGAAATGTTAAAGGAAATCTCAGGGAAGGAGCTTCCATGAACAATTTCGCTGCAAGTGCTCGGGAGCGCTGGAGAATCCATTGCCACAGCGCCCCCTCCCACACGCGGCTTGAACTAACGATCTTATCCCGAAGACGGCCAAAGAAAAGTTCTTTCTTTTCCTTTTTCACTCGCCGTTTTCACCGCTCTTGGCTTTAACCTCGTGAACAGCTCCACGAACGACTCGCCCGGCTCCCCCCGACTCCCCGCGTTCGCACAGGTCGCTCCCGCAAAACACCTCGCTCAGAAAGAGCCCCATAAACTGGGCTCCTTTTACTAGAAAACCGGACAACTCCGCTTGCACAGTATGCGTGTGTCATTTGTTATTTTAAATACAATAGTCTATTATTTAACGTCGTTGTCTCCGGGAGATGGTGGCGATCCCCCATTTCATGAGCGAAAGGAGAAAGCATTCCCAGACCATTGTGTGGTTATGTCACAGGAAACTGCTTCAGCTGAGCATTGTGTTACATCTTCAAACCCCACCAAGTTCCACTTCGCTTTGCTTGAAAAGTTGCTGTGACCGGTGTCACGACAATTGGGCAACTGGCATTGTGCGGGTGACAGGCGTGTGCGCCTCTCCGGGCCGCAGGGAGCCCTCCCGGGGAGGGAAACCTCTCCTTCACCCCAAGGAAGATTGTGTTTTTATATTTTTTCTTCTTCTTTCACTTGTGTAAAGCCGAGGGGAGCGGAGTCCGGAGCGAATGGCCCCCGGGCAGACGCCCGAATGTCGGGCAGAGGCAGCAGGAGCCCCATCCCCATAGACGGGGCTTTCAACTTCACCCGCCCGAAAACTTCAGCCTCTGTCACCAATGCAAGGAGATGTAGCTAATAAATGACAAAACGCAAAACCTGTCTCCCAGGATAGCAGTGAGCGATAGCAGGGGGTGGTGGGGGGACTCTCGCCTACCTTCTCAGCTCTGCTGGAGAAAACTGAATCAAAGAAGACAAGGCGAGGTCACATCTTAAAATCTGGAAAGGTAAACGCTGACCTAATGAACAGATTATTAAAATAAAAACACAGTGTGTAAAGTCTTAATGTCTCTGTGTAGGCATGTTAATTTGCCACAGTTATTACCAATAAAAAGTGCATGTAATACCATTCTGGTGTTTAACAGCGTAAGTTAGACGGCTTTGTATTAGTAACGGGTAATACTGTGGGAAAATTAGATTTCGGCGGTGGAGCCAAGCAAGTGAAAAACCTCTTCCCTGCGAAAGGCATTCAAATCAAACAGAAATAACTCCGAGAAGAAGTTAAATACAGACACGTACGCTGTTTGGAAACGTTATTGACACCGTTTTCTGGTTTGTGTGTCGCAAAGCCTTCGCCAGCTATATTTAAATGACCCCACTAGCTATTACTTCTCCACATTGTGCAGAGTCAAATTAGTGGTGTACTTGTAATAAAATGCATACCGGGTCCTTGCAGTGGCTAAATCCATTTCTTTCTGAAGCCATACAAAAATTATGCAAATCAAATCAACGCAAGAATTTGTCTTTGAAATGATAATATTTTACTCCATTAATCTCTGATTGTGAAATTAACCCTGTTTCTGTATATGAAACAATATTTTTGGACTGCACAAATTAAAACATCAGAAATATAATCTGTTGCTCTGTGTGTCTGGAGGAAGGGGAGTAATGTTCCTAATTTAAACATTCCTCACACCAAAATCACAGAAATTTATTCTCATAGAAGAAAGGCATGCAGATGGAGGCAAAAGCAGCACCTACATTTTACACGGATGGCCACGTAGACCTAACATGTGTAGCATATGTCTATGCCTGTAGATATGTATGGAGATTTGTATCTCTCGTGTGTGCGTGTGTGTCTGTGCGTATCTACACACACTCCGAACTGAATTACATCAATTCTCCTGGGATCACGGTATTTATTTAAGTACTCTTCCCAGGTCATAACTGTAACACTCACTTAATAGCATTAATCCTCTGTTATAATGTAAACACAACGGCCATTGTATTCCCAATCTGTATTGTTCCACTAATTATTAAAGAGGAGGAACTAAAAGCAATCAATTTGAGAAGATAACCACCACTTCTCCAGGAAAAAGAACAGCTTTCCAAATAAAAATGCAGAGAGTATAGCACATTTTGCAAGGCATGCAGGTTGGCTTAGAGAGATTCATGTATGACTTTATAATGTTATAATTAATTTTGCATTCTCGGCTCTCCAGAAGCAGAGCTCATATACTTAGAAATCGGTCTGCAGAATACAGCAATTGACTATTCAGATGTAGTCGCATGATATCGATTATTCCATAGAAATACTGAAATATGAATGTGTTTTATAGAAAGCCCTTGTTTTTTTAGTGTTTCTATTTTTATTTAATATATGCGCATTAATCACCAGGCAGGGAAGCAAATGTCTTTTCTGTAATCTGTTGCACTGAGTTTACCAGTTGTTTATCACTCTCTTATCAGGAAGTCGGGAGTTAATGACAAGAAATACCTGTTGGTGTTAACCTCCTCCCCCTCACCTGCTTTTTTAAGGATTGTCTCTTCTACAGGCCAGCTGATAGATCTGGATAGGAATTAATCCGGTATGTCTGGTGGCCAGATCTCTGCTGCTGCTTGTAGCGGCAGGGGTAAACTGGTATGTAGATTTCACAGAAAAGGAGGAGAGTAAAGGAGAGAAATAAAAACCGAGATTGAAAAAGAAAGCGGAAAGGTCGGATTGCTTCAGACACTTTACACATCCCGTGACTTGACCATAGTTCCAGCACGGCATTTTCCCCGCCTGTGTGCGCCAAGCTATTGAAACGGCTTCTCCAAGTGTATTTTTTTTTTTTATCAGATGCATGTTTAATTGATTAACAACAGGCTGCTCTGCACACCCACAATTTTTCAGCTACTGCCATCTCCCCTCCTGCCGGTGGCCAACCGATTCCCCGGCGTCATCTTCATCCTACCTGACTGAAACTACTTGAGGTACTTCATGAAGAACTCGGCCATAAACGTCAAGAAACTTCATTTGTTTAAGTATGCAATAAGTGCGCACTCATATCTGTTGAAAATAAACCACAGTTTCATTGACTTTTTTTCCCCCCCGAGAACCTAAACAACATTACTGAGGCCGTTCCGCGCTGGTAACTTGCTGCAGGTTGCAGGTGAAGGGGTTGTGGGAAGCGCGGTGGCTTCCAGACCTGCAGCCCCGTCCCTGCCTGCCGGACTGACCCTGATCCTGCTCCGCACGGGCGGCGGTGACATTGCGGGGCGCAGGTGCGGACCAGGATGCGCCGAGCGGCCTAGCACGCCTCGACCCCCGACAGCGGCTTGACGGGACGCGCAGGGCCCAGCGCCGTGCCCCGGGGCTGTCGGACGGGAGGAGTGCCGGAGGAGGGGAGCCCCGGCTCCACCGCGGGTATGAGGACACCGACACAGGGAATCGCCGGCACAGCGTCTCTTTCCGGGAGGCAGGGGGCAGAGCTTGGGTGCGGACAGCTCGCCGCCGGCTTCTGAAGGGACCCTCTGGAGTAACCATTAAAGAAATGTACGTGCACATAAATGTGTGTATTTAAGCTTGCACTGAGGAGATAAGAGCGGTGCCTCCGCCTCGTCCTTCTGAGCCCGGGCCGGAGCAGGGCTGGCACTGGCTGGAAGCTGAAAATGTCCAGGGCCGAAGGGAGAGGGCAGAAGAACTTAATTCCATAGAGACTGTATTCCAGGAGATTTATCTGAAGGGGGAAAAGGGGGAAGGGCTGGGGGGAAAAGGCAGATAGACCCCCGGAAGGAGTCACCCAGGCCTCTTCCCCATGCACCAGCGAAGGAAGAATAGAAATGAAAGAAAGATGGGAGGATTTTTTTTTTCCCTTCACGTGCAAACGCGTTCCATGACTAGACGTTGACTGTTGGTGGCAACTTATAAAACTGTGAAGTTCACGCTGCCAGGAACAGTGCGATCCTGGATCCGCCGATTTGAGCAGTTGCTCCTCTCCCTACCATATAGGGCAGTACTTTTACCAAGTGCTCGCTCTCCCATTGCGCGCTGCCCGGCTCCACCGCGCCCGGCCCTGCGCGCACACACGCGTGCGAACGCACACATCTCGCACGCGTGTGCGCGCCTGCAGCGCTGCGGAGAGTGCGCGCGGGAGGGGATGCAGATATCTATTATACACATTCTTCTCTGTTGCGCCTGTGGATATAGAAAGAGGAAGAGGGGGTGTGTAATGGAGAGTGTGCGAAGGAGTGTTCATGGCTCCGTGAGTCCGGAGAGGAGCTGATGAACAGTATCATCGTTTGGCTTCAGCAGCGTGCTCGCAGTCGGAGAGGCTGCCTTGCATCACAAAGCCTGCCTCCCCTGCCTGCCTCCCCTGCCTGCCTTCGCTCTCTGCCTTCGCTGCCTGCCCGCCGGCCGCGGGAAGAGACGGAGCCGGGGCCGGGGCTGGAGTGGGAGGGGGCGGGCCCGCCGGGCTATGCAGATGAGCGGCGGTGACGGACAGCTCTGTTTTCCAATGTCCCTCGGAAACTCGAGTGCTGCTTCCCTCAACTCTTCACTCCAGACTCTATACTTCCCCCAAAATACAGGCTCGCAGGCGCTGGGGGAGCTGGCTGGCTGACTGGGAGAACTCCATATGCAGCAGTCACTTTTCTGATTTCGGGGGCTCGCTTCTCTCTCTCCCCCCCTCTCTGTCCTCCTCTCTCCTGTTTCTTCCCCTTTCTCTCTCTCTTTCTTTTTTACTAACCCTCTCCTCTTCCATCTCCCCCAGATGCCCTTCCCCTCCCGGATAGATTTCTGACCTTTCCTACTAATTTTCCATTTGGGGGGTTCTTTTTTTTCCCCTCCTGTTTGTTTTCATTCTGAGCGGGTGCGCATGGGGGGGAGCCTATAACAATTCTGATTCTCTACATAACTGC
>VYZT01020027.1:0-12412 GCA_013400735.1 Pomatostomus ruficeps | reverse complement strand
CCCCCCCTTGCGGGAGCTCGGCAGAGCCTCATCGTGAAGAAAAGCAGCAAAAGAGCAGCCCGCGGGAACCGTGGCTGCCGCCTTGCTCGCCGGTCTTGGGGCGTGGGTAACCCCCTCCTCCCTGGTCCTGGGACTCGGCAGCCTGGGGGAAGTAACTACGGAAAACTCCCCTTTTACTCCCCCACACAGGCGTGTGGCGCTGAGCCGAGGTAGAAGCTCCACCGTTGCCTCCCTCTCCGCTTTCCTAGACCTCTACTTAATTTAGCGTCAGGAGATGTCTCGAAGCCAAAAGGGGTGGGTTTTTTTGTTTGTTTTGGTTTTATTTTTTAGGGCGATGGGGCTCATTTTACGGCAGATCTGAGCGAAATGGAATAAGTGTATATGATATTATATGTAACAGTTATACGTTTATATATAAAAATGTTTTCCCAGTGCAAAAAAACTGCATTGGGAATTGCAGTGCAAAATGCAAGTTTTAAAATTAATTCATCCTGACAGGTTTGACATCGCCCGGCTCCCTTTTTCCTGCAACTACGTCCGCAAATGGATGCCGCTTCCAGAGTGTATGTTTTAATTTGTCACATCAAGGCAATAAAAGGGAGCGATATATATTTAAGCCAGTTAACATTGTAATAACAGGTTTAAAGGAGCAATTAAATGGTAGTGAGTCGCATGTCTGACTTTCTATAGGCATTACCACATCAATGGTACCTTTTAGGCTGACTATAACTTAGCATGATTGTCTCAATTAGTTTAGCTACATGATAGTTATTGTGAACTCTTTGTGAGTAATCAATGTTATGCAAGCTTATGGGAAGGAGACTTTAATAGGGGTGAGCAGCGGCTAAGTAACACGGACCTCCTATTTTAAAGAAACACCTTTCTCTCTCTGCGTCTCTGTTTCTCGCTCTCTATCTCTCTCTCTCTCTCCTCTTTATTTCTTTCCTCCAAGCCCCAAGAAAGAAACGGTAATTTATAGACTTATAAATTTGTTACCGAGATCGGTGTAGCTGAACGTAGATTTACCGGCAAAAATCGGCTTCTGCCGCGGTTGGTCAACGAAAGAGCCCAGCGCGGACGGCGAGGCACCCCCGCCTCCCCTCTCCTTGGCTCCAGTGGTGTGTGTCGTGACTGTTCACTGTCACGATTAAGCCCCGAGCTACAAATAACCTTAAGGGATGCTCACCTCAAGTGGTATGTGTGTGCATAACTCTTACGGGCGCCTGACACCGGAGCCAGTCCGAGCGGAGAGTTGCGGGGACAGACACGCGTGTGCGTGTAAAACAGAAACGGGTGTACGTGTGTGAGTGTGTGGGTGTTAAAACGAGGGGCGGAGGGAGGAATGACTGTAAAGCGGGCTTATAAATGCGGTTTACTGCAGAGAGAAGGGTCCTGCCGGAGCAACGGGCCGCTTGGTAACTTGTTAATTCTCCACTTACAGGCTCTCTTGCTAAATACTGAGCCACGGGTGGGTAATGCTAAATACAGAAGGCTGAAAATTTAGTGGGAGCTGCTTGAACTGCTTCAAAACACTAACAAGTATGTACTGTTTTCTGTCACGGGGAAAAAAAAAAGAGCGAAAGAGCGTGTACCATTGAAATTTAAGATAAACAAAATGCAGGGGATATTTCTGTTGATGAAGTTATTCTCATTAGTTCTAACAATGTCTCGCCGTTAGACCAGGCTGGAGTCAGCAAGATTTCAGATCTGCAAGCTTTTTTTTTTTTTTTCCTTTTTCTTTTTCTTTTTTTTTTGCATGCACATTACATTTCTGTCATGCTTTGCAGAAGAACACGATATCCCCAAAGAACCCAAAGAAGAAAAAAAATACTCTGACAGCAACCATTAGTTAAGAGTGCAATGAATAAACCCCTTGCACAAGAGTATCAGGACTAATTAAGATTCTGTTTAGCAGCCCTGGATGGAATGTTAATGTAGCTTTGACTAACTGGGAATAAGCAGGGGGAAAAACTGCATTTTAAGAGGAATGCTGGGGTGATAACATCTCTCACTTCTTCTGTCCAAGGTCTGCCCAAGCCTGTTACAAAGTCATTATCTCAAATTACTCCTGTACTTCATTTTTAGAGGGTTTGGGCAAGATCCCCTGGAGTTGAAGTGCTGCCTAGAGCTTCACAAAACCAATACTCTCTAAGGGGATAAAGGCTGAATCAACCCACTATCTCTACCTTCGAGAGTTTGCTGGTACCAGTTTCTTGGACAAATACAGCCAAGATTCTGGAGGCAGATTAGGATCTATTGCTGGCGTCTCCTCACAAATCCCTAAAGGGTTTTTGACCCTTTGAAGTTTCGTCTATTTTGCTTACACAGAAGTTTACATGATTAAGTCAGGATTTTACAAGGCTCAACAAGGCAAATTTAGTCACCTCGGAACACTCAACACCAAAAAAAAAAAAAAAATCCAGTTGTCCTGTTATTTGTTTAGTTCCAGAAATACTAGCATACTGTCTTATTTAGAGTGGTTAGTTTAATAAAATAAAAAAAATATCTGCAGGACTGCAACAGCAGGGAAGGGTAAAAAATCCCCCTCCCCCACGGATTATTATTTTTGTTATTGATTTTATTTCAATTATATTTTTTCAAACTTTTATATAGCATTCCCCCCCCCCTTCCCAATGATCGTTAATGCAGCTATGTTAATCAGAGAATGGATAAAACTTCCTGAAGTACTTTCCAGTCTTTTTAACATTTCCAGCCTTCCTTTGCTTCTCCTTATCCAGACAGTTGCATTTTTTTGTAGTCAAGCAACAAACCCCCCTAATCCTTCCCTCTAAAGTAAACTTTTGCAAACACTTTGCTTGTTAAAAGCAGCCTCGCGTAATGCAGGTCTTCTTTTCCTGGAATGAGAGAGCTGGGAATTGACACCATAAACAGGAGAGGAGGAGCAGGGCTCTTTCTCAGGGAATAGTTACCTATTTAAAGAAGTCTCCTGCAGTCAGAGTGGGAGGGTTGAAGCCAGGGACTGCGGTTGCATCTGGCCCACCATAATTCCATAGCATTTAGTGGAACACAAACAGACTCTTTCTCCGTTTTTGTCTTCCTCTCTCCCTCTTTCCCACCAGAGGGAAGATCACTCTGCTAATGAATTACTCCTGAAGTTATTATCAATAAAAGAAGGAATGATCTGTTCATTTCTTCCAGCCTCTGAAATAATAGTAATAATAGTAGTAGTAGCAATAGTAATACCTGGCAGTCAGTGAGCAGCAGGGACAGCAAGGGCAATCAGGCGAGTGGCAAATTTCTCTTCCTCAATTGATTTATAATTGATGAATGGATTTTCTTGTGTAGATGCAGTGTGGTTAGAATCTATTGGAGAGGTAGGTGTTCTGGAAGGTGTTATTTTGTACGGGAGAGAGTTAGGAGTAACTGGGTGCATTTATCAGCAGGAGATCTGAGCAAGCAACATGAATACATTGCTGATAGTGGCTAGGATTCAACTTTCCATAGGCCTCCAGCACCTGCACTCTCGTAGGTGACTCACATGGGAATGGTTCCTGCCGGCTGCTAGCCACATGCTGCATCAGGGCATTGATCTGGCACAGAGCTACCCACTGATTTTGGCCAGGAATGCTTTGCCCTCCTCCCGACAAGCCGTTCACTGCTCTGCTGTGCTAGTGGAAATCAGTCAGGCCTGGTTTTGCAAGAGAAGGGGGAACAATGTCTTGTAACATTTCTCTCACACGTTTTAAGGAAGTGGAAGGGATTTTCATACCTTTTAAGACAGGCATATTTCCTGCTTCTGGTATGTCTCGGTTTGGGAGACAAAGGTGTTCAGGAGGAAATGCTCAGGGATGAGTGCCTCCTCCCAAGGGAAAAGGGCTTCCCCTCTTCCCTCTGCCAATGAAACAAATTAACAACAGCAAATGAAAGTGGAGGAAAAAAAAGATGACTCTTTATTAACACGGAAAAAAACTATCTATTAACACAAAATGAAAGTGAGAGAAACAAAGAGAACAAAACAGGAAAAGGGTGCCTGCAAGGAGCTGATGGCACAGTGGGCAGAGCTGGTGGATCTTGGTGACTCCGCCTCCTCACTCACGGGCGTGGCGTTCCTCGCAGCTCGGACCGGCTGGAACCACCCCGCAGGCTCCCCAGGCTGGAGAGACAGGAAGGAGGGTAGGGAGGCCAGGGGGAGGGAAAGGAAAAACAAACAAAACCTCTTTCAAACTAGCATGGGACGGGGAGCCGTTCCCTCACGAAGTCTCGGTTGAGAGCTGCTGACCTGCCGCCTCCCGAGAGCCATTGACGCCCTTGGCTGTTGGGCTGAGCCGCTTTTAGAGCCGCCTTGCACGGCCGGTTCAGTTAAACCGAGCCCAGCTCAGGCCCCGCCCCTCGGGTCTGTCTTACAGGCACAGCGGCAGTGGGCATTAAGCAGGCAGGTAAGGAATAAAGTGGTTTCATAATGTCACCCCAGGACAGGTATAACTTTTCCCCCTGCCTGTAGGGATGTATCTGGTAGTTAGTGCATTTGTAATGTGTCTTAAAGAAACAGAACTTTAATTTGGGTATCAAGAGATATGCATCAAGCCTCTGGATCGTGGGTGCTTACCACAGGACTGGATGAACTTTAGGACCTTGTCCCTGAGTGGGGTTTTTTCCATATGTTCTGAATTCACATTGTAAACCATACGGGCTTCAATGTAATACCTTGGTTTTTTGTTGCTCTTTGGGAAAACAAGCCCTAAAAAACTGTCATCGGAAAGGACAGGCCTCCAGGCATCAGGACCTCCCTGTGCTGCTTGTAAAGGGGTTTAAAGCTATGTTCAAGAATGAGACAAGTTGTTAAAGGGATAGAAAGGTCTTATTTCGCTTCTTATCTTTGAGAACCCTTGGCTTCAGGGTTGTACTATTTTTTGACCTTAAACTCATGCAAGAAATCAGGTGCTGTCTTTCCTTATGTCTAGAAAGGCTTCAGCCAGAGGTGAGAAGATTGTGCCTAACCTTGTTTAGGATGCTGACCCCAGCATGCTGACCCCATGTCCTTGAAGGGCTCATGCTGTTACACCCTCTCCAAGAAGGCCCAAAACCCTGTCTCCTTGCTGGAGGTGGTCACCCTTGCCTTTTCCAGCATAGGATGGGGTTGCTCCTGCTGGTGAGAGCACAGAACAAACCCAACACAAAACCCCTGCAGCAGGGATAGAAAATGTGACTTGAGCTCCCGGCCATGCAGCTGTGTCTCTGCGCTGCCTCTCCCTCTCTGGAGCTGTGCCTTTTCCTGCACAGCCCCATGAGGAGAGGGGGAGAGAACAAGCCCCCTCCCACCCCTTCCCCCTTCTTTACCTCTCTGTGAGAGAGGGGACACAGTGATTCTCCTGGAGAGGCGGGCTTCGGCATAAGGACATTATCTTCCCTGAGCTTGGAGTTGTGTGTGCCTGTGACGGGAGCAGATTTAAGCCACTTTTTGCCACTTTTTGTATTTCGTATGGGATATCTTCACACAGGCAAGGTGGCTTTATGTTCAGGGAGAGGGCTGCTCTGGGGCAGCTGCTGAAATGCAGGTGAGGCCCAGTCCCACTGATGGGGTGGTGAGAGGGAATGTGAGGGGAAAGCCATGGGATATAATGCCTCTCTTTCTCATCCCGCTTGCTCTTCTGCTGCATGAGAAGAATCTTATTCTCTGCACATGTTTCTCCTGGGGAAAAACAACACACTCCGCACCCAAAACCTCCAGTGCTGTGCTCAGATCTGTTTCTTTCTACAGATCACGACACTTTATTTTTTTCTTTGTGGGTTTTCATCTGTCTTCCAATTTTTAAACTTCTTTCATACTAAATTTTACACTGTAAGTTTCGGAGAGAGTTATTAATTTATAAAATCAGGAAATGTGGAATACTTACCTCATTACTCAGTTCCACAATCTGGGGCTTAGAAGTTAAAAAACCTCCCCAACAAAATGAGCATGAGATTTCCCTTAAAATACTGAAATCCCACTTGACTTTAAAATATTATTATTGTCAGCAAAACAACTGCATAATTACATTTCTATTTCTCTATGTTTACTTGATATTAATGTCTGTAAGCTACATCTTCTCCCTTCATTAGCCCACACATTTTTTAAAAATTCTTGTTAGAGCTGCAAAATGTGCTTATAGAGGAATAAAAAGCTAACTTATTTGAACTTTTTTCATAGTAAATAATTTGAATTGCAGAATATTATTGATGAACATGTAAGAATACAAAATTTATCTTTCCTATCTGAATATGGAAAGTTTGCCATATCAAACAAATGGTTTTAATTCTTTTACAACAGTTACAAAGAACAATATAGTGGAATCCTCCAAACCACCATTGTGCAAAGCCCCTTCTGAAATACAAACACGCATAATTCTACTTCAGTTAATTTCAGTGGGAGTTAAATACTCAAGAAGTAACACTGAAAGAAAATTTTTGTTATCTGTAATAGCAAGAATGGAATTATAGTCCTGCAATTGATATAATAGGAAAAAAATGTTTACAGAAACTAATAAACAGAAAAAGCTACTCAGTTAAAAGCATTTTTTTTTTTTATGTTTTAGAGGACTAGAAACAATAAAAATGTCCGTGGAAATATGGTCCATAATATCCTTGAAAAATCCATGCAGCTGAGTCCAATTTCTATTATTGCATCCAGTCCTAAAAAACCTGGTAAAGTTGAACAATTCCTCCTTAAGTTCTTTTAATGTAGCATGCATATAATATTAGTTTTATTAGTGGGTTAGGATTAGGTTTGTGATTTTCAAGATAATAAGTCACAGTGTAGTAAACTTGTTTTCAAGGTAATGAAAGGATTGGACAACAGATAAATCTACATTTTGTGTTGTCACTTTTTTTTCCCTTCCTTTTTCTTTCTTTTATTCTAATCCCTTCTATAATGCCTGGGAATATGAAATATGAATGCATTAGGTGCTTGTGTGACTCAGTGGATAATACAGCTTCAGTCATCTTCCATTATCACTGTATCATTAGAATATAATAATAAAAGTATATATTGGATATGCTGTAAAAAATCAGATATGGGAAGCAGCTTCTTTTTAAATATGTAAATCACTCATCAATCAATACTGAGAAAACAGTTTCTAATATTGTTTATTTATGAATTAGCTATTTTTGACTTTTAAGGGTAATAGAAGAGTATGCCAGTTCTAAAATTCAAAATCTAAAATGCATGATTGAATACAAGCCTAGAAATTAAACAGAAAATACCATCTTTCTGGTGGAAAGTTGCTACCATGGATATCCACCTTTGTACAGAATGAAGTCTAGTGAAATAAACCCTATGTGGTCATAGAAATAATTATTTTAATGAAAACATATACATAAGGGGATAAAAATAATATCACACAGCCATTGTTTCTGTAGTATCCACACTACCAACTGCTTGAATTGAAAGAATAAATAAATTAAATGCGTTTTTTTAGTTGTCTATTTTTTGGTACTGTAATACATGGGATTCCCTGAACTGAGTCATGCAGTGGCCAAACTCCAGCTGCCTCTGGAGCCCAAGGCTGTGATACCCATGCCTCCAAGGCACACTGGGTGTGTGACAAGGAAGGCTATTATCCTGATCTGGATCCGGGAATGTTCTGGGGTTTTCTGGAAGAAATCTGCTGCGATGCACTCTTCCATCTCCAGCTCTTACAGCTCCTTTCTCAGCCTGTGATTCCAGATGCAGCTGGTTAATACATCATAGATCAGGCCAGGCAACTGCATTTGATGTGCGGGGGTCATATGTAAGAGCCACATGTAAGAGAGGAGGAGATGGGTGGGGGGAGAGAGAGAAAGAGAGAGAGAGAAGGAAAGAAATCACTGCTTTCAAATGTGTGAGGCACAAGCATCGTTAAAGGGCAATATGTTGGGAATCAAATGCTATGAAAGATGTCAGATCTGATATTTCCTCACGTATGCTATTTCCACATTTTTAAAAAGAGATAAAAATAAGTTGTGCTGTAACTATCTCTTATCACATATCCTCCTCAATAAGAATCTGGTATTTTGTGTATACACATCATCAGCTGAACTGAATGACTGATACATTAGGCAGTGTCAGACGTGAGGATCTGGGGCTGTGCTGACTGTTGGGAGCTTATCCTGGCTGCTTTCTTTTCACCTCATCTGTTGAAGCCATCAGATATTTCTGGAAAAGCATGTACTGGTGGCAGAGATAGACTTCTTGTTCCTTGTTAGACAGTCTTAGTCATCACAACAATTATTTGATGTGGGGAGTAAAGAACGGCAATTTTTGTGGCCTTCCTTTCACTCTGGGGGAAAAGTAAATACCACTCACAAGAGAAATGTGGTTTGTTTATATACAGAAGAGGGGAGGGAGAAACCACAGTTTTACCAAAATTGGAGCTTTTTATAATGTTCAGCCAGTTGATAGTTCTGCTGGGACAGAACTATCAACTTGTAACATAACATTGGCAATGCCCGAATCAAAGGAAAACTATACAATTGTAAAATATTTTTACACTGAAAATGTGACATCATATTACTGTAGTTCTACATGGTTGCATGTCAAACATATTAATCTCTTCAAATATGCTGATAATGCATGAATCAATACAGAAGGATCTATGAGTTGACTTTAAGGGAATACAGTTGCCTTTATCTAAGAATGTAAACACATTTAGAGGTATACTAGATAAACCATAATGAGGTTAGGCTTTCTGTCAATTCATTTAAGATTTATGCTTGCAACTTTTACTATACTCTGTAAGCTTCTCCTACATGAATCTTGTGTAAGGAAACCAAAAAATGAAGACAAAAAAAAGAAGATATTCTTTATCCAGCTATTCAGGGTATATTGAGATGTATAAGGAGAATGGGATAGACTTTATAGTAATTTGAGAAAAACTCCTTCTAAATAAGATAGATTTTTTCCTTTCTTCTTAAACCGTCAAAAAGTCAGGCTTTGCAGTGCCAAGTAACTTTGTGCAGCAGGATTTCAACAAGTCCATTCAATATATGACCTTGAAGAGGAGCTTGGAGCACGATAAGGTGTTCAAGTAATTTCCATCTCAGAACTCTTAAGTGCATTTACCTTTTTACACGAGTATTAAGCATACCTTAGTTAAAAATGGTCACTCATGTTACTCAAAAGGGACTGGTGAATTTGTTCAGAGGAGTTTGGCCTGATGAGCTGTATGTGAATTTAACAAGAGAAACAGAGCATGGACTTGAAGTGATTATATGCAAATGAGGGTAAACAGAAAAAACTTTGAAATGCATGCAAAATAATAATGCTAGCAGATTGTTAAAAATAGACAACATTCAATGAACACTTATATACATATATATGCTGCAGAAGGAGCTAAAAGTAAGATCCCTATTTAAAGATGGATAACATTTTCTTATATAAGATTCTGGTGTGGTTCTTATTGTTAGATGTAATCCTTCAGAATTTTATGACTAATGTCAGCCTTGCACTGCATGTCTTGTTTTATATAACAAGAAACCTTCAATAAAACAGTTTAACTGTTTCCAGGAATGATAGGGAGAAATTGTTTGGTTTGTTGATGTTAAAAATCTGCATGACCTTACTGAATAAACTGTTTCACAGTAAATGACCTAAATTTAAGAAGGAGGTATCTTGAGGCCAAAAGGAAGTGCATTTTTTTTTCCCTGTAAAAATACACACCCATTTGGCAGAGTTGGGTATACTTGATATAATAGCTTAGAGTTTAATTATTTGTAGATTTCATCTGTAGTGTGTATGTTCAAGGCTGGCAATCTCAGAGCAGAGCTAAGCATGTCATTCCTTATAATTGTTTCTCTTATTTGCCTCGGTAACTCTAGAAGTGAGGACAAGAATACTGTCTCTTTTTCTGCTCTCATTCCTCCTTCATTGCCATCCACATCAGTTCAGGGTAGTCTGAAGAAGGAGAGATTAATCAGCCTTGAATCAAAGTCTGAGTAGGGAGCAGAGCTGGGACAGGGGCAGATATCTGCCGGACTTGGGATCTGAAGGAGGAGGCAACTGGCTCTAGAAGAAGTCATAGACAAGGTCAAGCGGTAAAAACAAGAAAAACTTAGAAAGAGAGATGAGAACAGCTTGTCCAGAGGAAAAGATAAAGGGAGAATACGACAGATTAGAAAAGACTGTGAAAGGTCTATGGACAGCAAAACACATCATCTTTCAGGACCTGGGGTAGGACCCAGGATTTCTGTTTCTCAGAGTTCCTCTTCTACTTACTAAATTACTGGGATGTCAGTGGCAGTGTATATCTCTTATTCCCTATACCAGTGGGACCACAACCACTGCTGATTTTTCCCTTTTTTCAGGTGAAAAATTCTTCTGGAATTCAGATTCCAATGATGTTGTTCACACTGTGAGAACTGGAAAGATTTCATATGATTAACATTTTTGTCAGACTGAGAAACAAAGAAGTGATTATCTTTTTTCTTCCCTAGGCCTTGCATCATCCCACTTGATTGTCTGCTGAATAGATGGATCTCTGGGAATGAGGCACTGTTTCAAAAACTAGCCTTCACTCATGGATTTCCTAACTTTTTAATGTTTGGCCTTGTGGCCCCAATGTTTTGTTTAAGCTTGATTCTTGAATCAAGAAGCAAGCTCTAGAACAAAACGACACAAGTGGTCTTTTTGTCACTCATCATCCATACTATGACTGTTTCAATGTATGAGAGTCTCTGTGTGTGTGAATGTACACATGTGTGTACTTTATATATATATATATATATATATGCACACACACTCACAGGTATGTGTTCTCTCTTTTCATATGTCTTTTTGTGGGCTGGAGATGGAAAAAAGTGTATCAGGGAATTACATAATCCTATAAACTGTCCCTTTGGTGGAGTAATTCACATTATTTGAGTCAGGACTGCCAAATCCAGCATGAGAATTTGTGACATTGATGTTATTCAGATGTGAGAATTTCTAGGATTGCAACTACTGGCTGTAGTTATCTGGAGACTTTCTGTTTCTTCTAACTGTTAGTGCTGCAATACGCTGTAACTAACTGATTGCAGCAAGGCTCCATGGTAAATTTACACATACAGAGTTCCATATCTGTCCAAAAATGTATGCAGATAGCTGGTGTCAGTGCAGGCACTGGGCCATTTGTAAGTTTAAAGTTACTGATTTACATTAGTATTTGTAGGATTTGCGCCTTGGTTAATTTGTCGTCTTCCTAAATGAGAAAGGGATATGGACAAGTCAGGGCTAAACTGACAAATGTTTTAGCCCTGCCAAAGCACTTGTAGTGTATCTAATGCTTTTCTTGAGTCAGCTGGTCAGTCAGTCAGTGATTCTTTCCCCCAGAAAATTACTCCTAAAAAGGAAAACAAGCCTAAGAACTCAGCAGCAGAAAGGGTATGTTTTAGAGGACAATATATTTTTCTTATACTTCCTTTCAGCTACTCCAGAGAAATAAGATGTGGCATAATCTATATGAACTAACAAACATCTAACACGTGATGAGATTCAAGAAGGGAATAGGACAATATGAAATCATATGAAGTAAAATTTTATGGAACTTGCAGTTCACAGTTATGCTGATAAGTAGTCACACCGGCAAGAATTCAGATCTCTGTTTTTCATGTATGTATACATTTATCCCTGTTTCTCCTAGTGTTTCACAGAAATGCTGACATACGTGTGCACAGACATTTCTCTCTAGCATAATGGGGGTTGATTCTTATGCAAATCACCAGCACATTTTGACCTCAGACACTGTGTTTCAGAATGTTTGGTAATTTTTATTAGCATTTATAATAACAAAGGAATTATATCAAAGTATTTTTTGAAAAAGTCAACCAACAGTGTTAAAAAAAACCTATTGTGCCATATAAAACCCATCAATCTCAATAATTGATGTATCAAATCAGGAGAGGACCACTATCTAAAAATTATGCCAGTTTTAGGAAGGCAATTGAAATGTGCTTGAACAGGCCTGTGCCTGGTAGTGTCTGTGACTTTACAGTTAAAAATTTCTTACTTTAATGTACTCCTGCCTTGCCAATAGCCATGTGTTAGACTTCTTTGACACTGTATAATAAGGTTTCATATGTTTTAAAAAAGAGTTGCCTGGGTACAGGAAAGATTGAGATAATAAGCAAGACAAATTTAGGGATAGTTTGTCTGACCTATTGACTGCCTGACTGTGCCACATGGGGCAATGACCTCCACTGCCTATGCCCTCTATGACTTTGTCTCAGACAGGGATTGAAGGATGTAGCATCGAGGGGTGAAGCTGGCTACTTCTGGTTGGAGACGTCTTTCTTTCTACTGAAGTCACAGGAAAAGAGCAGTCTTAGGCTGAGCAAATCCCCTGCTCCTGAAAGAAAGTTGGACTGTAAGCAGGCAGTGTTGTGTTTCGTAGCATCAATAACAAATCGAAAAGGGCACAGAGATCTAAAATGTGCATGAATTCACAGCTGTTGTGGTTTTAGT
>VYZT01020023.1:0-20866 GCA_013400735.1 Pomatostomus ruficeps | reverse complement strand
CGAACCCCCAGAAGCGTTACATAACCACCTGTGAGCTGCTTACCCTATGAGCCTTTCACAGTCAGTAAAGAGAAATTCATACCTGCAGGAAAAATTTAGGCTGATTTATCTCTTATCCCCATATTTGGATGAGATGAATTGGGTTTTTATTCTATTTCTTTCCTGTCACTACAAAAGAAACTTGGGCAATTAGTTCCAACTTCAATGTCTATCATGGAGTTCTATATTGTCTGCTTTTGGCCAACACAATCACACCTTTTAACAGATATTTTATAATGATGATATAATAATGAACATCTCTTTGGTCCAAAATACTCTAAAATCATTTGAGATTTGTTTTGAAATTTTTGAACAAATCATGTAGACTGAAACCATAAGAGTCCACTGGCAGCATGAATTATGTCCCTTTACTTTTAAAATGTTGCAGTCCTGGGGATATTTAGGGCAGCATTGGTTTAGATACAGAGACTCTTTTAGTTGTAGTTTGATCATTCTGTGAAATCACAGGGAATTAGGGAAATATCTGTCACCATGCTAGACAGTAGTAAACAGAAATTTTACAGTAAAAGACAGGTTATTTAATTTTGCTTATATATTTTTTCTACAACGGAGGGTCATATTTCTCATGTGTGTGCCCTTTCATATGTCACTGTACATATTTAAAAAAATATGTATATGTTTAAATACACATGCTGTTTATATTAAGGCTGCTTCTTTATTCCAGTAGTGATAGCAGAACCAAAAACTCCCTTGATCATACCCCTCTAACATCTGCCTGCCTTTTCATACCTACCCATTTGGGACAAAGTTCTTTGAATCTATTCACCTCTAACTACTTTAGTCAGCTCAAAGAACATAAAAAAAGAGAATTTCTTGCAAGATACCTCAACTGGAGATTAATTAGATAAGCATGAATTATGACAGTTATAAAAATAACAATATATTCCACCCTTCCTCTTGTGTGTATTTCTCATTCTTCCCTCTATATGGGCCTAAACTCAGTCTTAAAAAGGAAGTTTAGGAAAGTAGATACTGATGTTCCAAATCCGTACTTGTGCTGCACCAATTACCTACTGGGAAGGATGGCTCAGCATGGGTACTTGCATTGGAACAACACATTTGTGCAATTTATTCCCTTCTATTCAGACTGGAGTGGCTCTAAGAATCCTTTAGCTCGTGACCTGGAAGAAACTCAAAGCTTTGCAGTAGCTGTGAGTTGCCAGACTAGCAGGTTACTGCCAGGCATCACTGACTCTGCCCTGCAATATTGTCTCGAGCTGTTTGCCTTGGCTCTGTGCTCCAGGGCGAGCTGTCATTTGGCCATTTGCACCAGCTTTTCTTCATCAAAGAATCTGTCTAACCCTCAGCTCACAGCATTTACAAAGCACTGCTGTTTTCTATTGAGGGGTGAGGGAGAGAGTTGAAAGCTTAGCCTGGTACTCTTCACCCTTCACTATGCAGAAGCACTTCACATCGTTAGCTCGGTATCTGCCAACACACTGGCACACTGCACAGGAATGCTCCTTGCTTCCAAGTATGGTAAAGCAAGAACAAGGGAAAAGCCTCTATTTTATACAAATTAAAGCAAGTTTTAGTCTGTAATATGTACTCCTAAGTGAACCCACAGAGGAACTTTCTAATGTCTCTCAAAGCAAAAAAAGTTAGAAATTATAGAAATACATGATACAGGAAACCTCAAAAGGGGCCATGGGTGGTCCTTGGTAGCTAGACACCACAGCATTACTCAGTCAGAGAGCAAAGCTGTGACACAGAAACCAAACTTCTATGGCAGATAAGAACTTTATAACAGCCATAGTAGTGGGGGGTTGCTAGGAGGATATCTGCATAGCTGTGCCTTCAAACTCAAGAATAGTAGTAAAAGACTGAAAGCTACAACTATGTCCCAGGAGATCAGGAGAGATTCAAGGCATCCGCCTTTATCAGAATGCAACTCAGATCACCCAACTGCCCCTACTGACGTAATCACAGGAGTAAAAAATTCCTCTGGAACTTGATTCTAACTTAATACAGACTCACTTAATACAGAGTGTTTCAACAGGACATATTGATAGGCACCAAAAATTGATTTGCCAGAAGAACAAGAGTAATCTCTACCCAAATCTTTAATCTGCTACTGGTGCTATTTCTACTACTACTTTCTACTTATCTTCCTCTCAATTTCTTTTAAATTTTTGGTTTGATTTTTTTTTTCTAAGCAAATATTAGACTTACAGAAGCAGAAAAAAATATTTTCAGATAATTGCAGATGTTTCTAATCCAGCCTCTTTCTTGGAGGACGGCTAAATTCGAGTTTAGATTAAAAAAACCCATGTTTTGAAAGCTTCTGAGGACAGAGCTTCAACAAAGGTTCTGCCTATATATTTGGCTTCACATGTGCTTTTGTGAAACTCCTGCCACTTCCCTGGGTCCATCATTTTAGCTTGCCAAGGTTGCTTTCCTCTGAAGGGCAGCCCTTCCATGCTGGGGTTTGACACTACCCCACAGGCTGCCCCTTGTGAAGGAGGTGGGGCTGTGTTCCTGTTCCATTTTCCAGGTTTTCAGTGGATACATTAAACAGTATAGGCACTATGACAACGCCTCAGAAACATTATTTGTTAACGCTTTGACTGCAGGGCTGCCCGGATGCCTTGTGGGGCGATGGGACAAGCACTTGGTCAGCTAAATGGCTGCAGAGGTGCAGTTTTTGTTTATCTTTTTACCTAGCTATCAACTCTGCAGCAAGTGAGCAGAGCAGTCGATATTAATGAAGCATAGGTGGGAACAAAGAAGCAAGAACGGATTTTTTTTGCAGCAGCACCCAGGATTTATTGTCAGGGGATGGGGGCTACAAGAAAAGACCTTGCCGGGGGGGTTACACTGAGTTTTAAAGGGAATGGAAAGGCGTAGTTACAGGAGGAAGGGTCCAAGGTTCTTCAAATCACAGAATGATGAGTGACAGCTATCCAATGAGTTCTGAACAGAGGCGGAACATATTTGAATTATCCAACTAACATAACAGAACAGCAGAACTTTCCAGCACTTGCTGAATATTAAAACGACCTGATGCATATTAAAATAATGAGTGGAACAGAGCCTTTGACTGACAAGTCTAAAATGTGGCAGAATTAGGGGATTTGCCCAGCCATGTTTTCTCCATCTCCTTCAGATTCGCTATCCTGGGAAGAAAAATCTATCCAAGTTATTTCGTTAGTTTTCATAGAGATGGCAGGTTGGGTCACTGCCACAATTTGTAGCTCAGCATCAGTCAGATTTTAAATGGTAGCTTATTGTTTAAAGTACTTTCAATTCTGAAATTATGCACAGCTGAAGTGAGAGATTTCAAAGAATTGACATAATCCCAAATCCATCAACCCAACCAGTTTTTAACCTATCCCACAGTCAACCTATCTAGTCCATATCCTTCTTGGATATAATCTGACTACAAGGCTGTTTTGTGATACCCTGTTAAAAACCTTACTGAAGTCTGTCTCTTCTTGTTTCTTCTATTTCACCCAAGCTCTTACGGATGTTCTCATTTGTGTTTCATATAGTCTATCCTCATACTGTGTGTGGTCTTAGGCATATTTATGTTGACAGGAATACAGAAATAGTGTCAGAGCCCATGTAAAGTCTATAGTGATGAATGTACCTACATCACCAAAAAAACTGATATCAGCACTACAGGTACTAGAGAAAGAATAAAACAGGTCTATTCTGAGGACACAGAGGGCTGCATGTCTAAAGCTCAGATAGATAATGCTTCCAAAATAACCCTACCTGTGTCATCTTTTCACCCAGTGTGTGCCAAAAAACATTTCTTTTTTACTTTTTACTATGTAGCTGACCAAAAGAATTAAAGATCAATATTCTTGCTTCAGTCTTTGGTTGACCACTGTTTAAAAGGAGCTAGTCAGTATTGTTTTCTGAGCAGAGCATCAACATGAAGCTTAAAGAGAAAGGAAGAAAGAAAAATAGCTTAAAAACAAGATCAAAACAACAACAAAAAAGCCAACACTCCCAAAACGCACATATGAAAAAGAGCAGCAGTTGCTGAGCATCCAGTCCAGGAGAATGTACTCAGGTGAGCCATGTTTCTGAATTTGTACCTAGCCTGATATGGAAGAAACATAATTTATAGAAACTGTCAATTAAAACCAGGAGATGTAATGCAGTAAAAATTAACTCTTATGATACCATCACATCATACCTTCCAAACTAAATGTCAGTGCTGTGGCATGCAGAAGGTTGGTTTCACAGACAAATAAGAAAGGCTATTAGGATATCCCCTTATGCTTTAGGAGAGTAGGAAAAATGCAGCATGGCAGAATGTGGCAAAGTTCTGATTCTTGACAGAAGGGTGAAGGATGTGTTGTATATGTGCTCTATATGGAGGTAGGGAATGCTCAGTGGAGCTCTGAATCCTCTCAGCAACACCCCAGACACTCCGTGAAATAAAAACCCAGACATCAGTCTGGCTGAAAACATTGAAACTAAGCTAAAACCATATGTGATTACTTGTGTAGGTGACAAGAGAAACTGGAATATAAAGTACTCTAGACAGTCAATAAACCTGTCTTACAAACTTCCCTTTGTCCTCAGTAAAAAAACCCCAACAAACAAAAAACCACTCAAAATCGTCCAAAAACTTAGCCTCAAGTGTAACTAAATATAAATGTCAAATATTTTAGAAAACACAATGCCAATAAGGTTTTCTGACTGCAAAAAGACAACACATTCAAAATATGCAGAGAATATTCCCAGCTCTGTACAATAACTGTGCTTTCTGTCTGCTCCTGCAGTTGGCATATTAAAGATTTTTTGGTGCATCACTAACATGTGTTCTACAAACTGTGCCATAGGGTTGGGATGCCCAGTGGCAACTGTGAGATTGAACTTCTTGGTCTTGGAATAGTGTGCTCCCCTTCCTGATCCTGGAAGGCTGAAACACCAGAATCCATTATCACCATNGCTCTAAATTGGAAGGGAAAAAAGAAAATTGTATTTTTTCATACTGTCAACAAGTATCTTTAGTAAGGATTGATGTGTTGTTGAATAATATTTGTGATAATTGCAATGAAAATAAATGGACAATTTTAAAGAAGCAGCTGATAGTGTTTTCATCATAATTGCCATGAGTATCTTTTTAAAGGGAGATGATGTAAACATTCCATAGTCACTAAATTACAGTGATGAAGTGAATTACAAGCCAACATGAGATACTTTTCACAAGTAATAATGCATTTCAAGTTCAAAAGAAGTTCTTTCAGTTGCTGTAACAAAGAAAGGTCCTTGATGATCTCAGAACAATCTCAAAAAATCTAGAAGGTTTTAAGACAGACCCCAGAAACTGCTACCAAAACTTCACTCTAATAAAGAAAAACCTTGATGTGTGTTACCTTGTAACCAAGGCTGTCATCCCTGCAAGAGGAGCAGGGCTAGGGACACCTTAAACTGTAAATGAACTCCTTGTAGCTATGCTGGCTGATGCTTCTCCACATATAAAGCAACAACCACCTCTTGACACAAACCTGCTCTTTTCAAACCAAGAAGTAGGTTTTGCTAAAAGAGGCAATCTTGAAAAATTGATGCACAAACTCCCGGTGCTGTTAGTCACTCCTCTACAGATGTTCCAGAACTTGCCACGTCATAGATAACGTGTCTCACCTGACAATGAGGCAAAGCTGGTCTGACAGATTGAGGGCAGTCAGAGGGCAGAAAAGGTAATTACATGGATAGACAATTACAAAAGAAATGTAGCAATAAAACCAGCTGCGTAGGTCCTCAAACAATTACAGAGTGCTAGAAGCTAAGGAATATATTAGAATAAGAACAGTTAGAAAAGTAAGTTGTGCCAGCTTTTGCCTCAGAAGTTTACAAAAGATTTGTTCTACCTTCACGGTGCCATTCTCCAGGTGTTGTTTGTGCTCAATACTTAGTTCCAAAAATTTAACAGGCTGCTTCAAACTGCCACATGTCTGCCCAATCTTCTGAGACTTTTCATGCTGCGTGAGTTAGTTTGTGTGCCATGCTGTGAAAGCTCTGTTGTAATCACGAACCATTTTTTCCAGAAAAGGGAATCTGGCAATGCACAAACATTAGAGCTCAAATAGTACTCTGCAGAGGAGTGAGAGATTCCACACACCAATTATGTAGCAGCACATCCATGGGAGAGGAGGAATCATCTCATTTGATTCCATGGATTCAATTCACTGTTAACATTGATTTGTGTGTTCAGGTCTAGTGCCGATGAGAAACGCTGAATACTGTACTAGTCCAAGTATTGCGTACTGGGTAACACCCAGTCTCAGGTGGCTTTAATTGTGAAAATGGTGTCAAACATCTTCTCCAATCTGATGTGCAAGTCATAGAGTCATATAATCATGGAACCATGGAATATGCTGGGTTAGAAGGGATCCATCAGAATGGGATCCAGGGAACTCTGTGCACGACAGCCCAAGAATCACACCGTGGGCCTGAAAGCATTGTCCAAATATTTCTTGAACTCTCTCAGGCTTGGTGCTTTGACTCGAAAGCCTGTTCCAGTGCTCAGCCACCCTCTGGGTGGAAAACCTTTTCCTGATATCCAACATGACCCTCCCCTGACTTAGCTCCCAGCCATTCTTTCGAGTCCTGTCTCTGGTCATGAGAGTGAATAGATCAGTACCTGCCTCTCCACTGTCCCTCACGAGGATGTTGAAAACCACAGTGAGATCGCCCATCAGTCTTTTCTTTTCCAGACTGAACAAACCAAGTGACCTCAGCTGCTCCTCATAAGGATTCCCCTCCAGACTCTTCACCATCCTCATAGCTTCCTTTTTCACATTCTCCAATACCTCCGTGTCTTTTTTATGTTGTGGTTCCCAAAACTGCCCCCAGCACTCGAGTTGAGGTTACCCCAGTGCAGAGAAGATCGGGACAATCCCCTCCCGTGCCTGGCTGGTGGTGCTGGGCCTGATGCCCCCCAGGACAGGCTTGGCCCTCCTGGCTGCCAGGGCACTGCTCGCTCAGGTTCAACCAGGACCCCCAGGTCCCTTTCTGCAGCTGCTCCCTAGCCTCTCATTCCCCATTCTATAACACAAGCTGGGTTGTTCCATATCAGGTGCAGAATCCAGCCCTTGCTCTGGCTGAACTTCCTGTGGTTGGTGATTGCTTATCTCTCTGATTTGTTGAGGTTTCTCTGCAGGACCTCTCTGTCCTCGAGGGAGTGGAGAGCTCCTCCCAGTTTAGTGACATTGGCAAACTTCCTTAGTATTCCTCTGAGTCCTGTGTCCAGGTTGTTAATGCAGATGTTGAAGAGAACTGGGCCAAGGATGGAGCCCTGCAGAGCCCCACTAGTGACAGGTCACCAGCCTGTGAGCAAATCCTTGTATATTTCTTTACCAGGTGAATTTACACTGTATTTTATTTCTAATCAAACAACAAAGGCACAAATGATGACAAGTATGAATGCAGTTGAGCTTTCAGGTGAAAAGTAGTCCAGAAATCAAGGTAATCTATTTTAGATTTACAAAGCTCCAGATAAATGGCTAGATCCCTATTGCGAGCTTCAAAATAATTACCAGTACTGATGCGAAAATATTCCGGCAATCAGAGAGCTAGTATTAGGTGTTATTAAGTGCTACTGAAAGTGGAAGAAGTTGTAGGAATTCTTTCAAGAATGAGATCTTATCTTTCCCCAGATTGTATCTATAACCTTGCAGATAGTCTGCCAGGTTTCTTTCTGATGGTTGCTAAAACTGCTGGGAGCTCAGAAGGAGACTGATTTTTTTCACTTAAAAAGTACTGGAGAGTTCCGATTGATCTCATAATACAACCTGTAGTTAACTGTCAAATATTTTAGAGACTTGTATACATTTTAAAAATGTGTTTTACGGCACAAGTGGCTAAGTATACAGGTTTTTATAGGAATACATGTGTGTATATAGCCTGGTTAGTCTATTACAGAATATATTGAACTAAAATTTTATGCTCATATATTGACTTAGAAATGCATTCAAATTTTTCTTCAGCCATTACCTCCTCCAAATGTTATTTTTCCTGACATTTTAAAATATATATATATAAGTGGTTTCTAAGCTATCCCTCAATACAGTATGTTTGAAATCTTCTTAATGAAAGAATTTAAATAATTTACATTTAAACAATCTGTGTTTTCTGGATTGAGGCAAAGTTTTGAAAATCTTATCTGGGATAAATTTTATTGCAAGCTAGCATGAGAACAAAGTGAGTTTCCAAAATAGTTTACTGCAGTGGGTTTGGATAGAATATTTGTCATTCTCCTTTATTCATCTGGATTTTCACTGGAAAAATTGATTTTCTAGAGATCTAAAAGAACTGTAAGACCCCATCCTCCCTTAGCACCCTATTTTCCCTCATGGATATCTCTAACCTTACAGACAGAACTTCCAATGCTTTTATTCTAAACACAGCTTTTCAGATATTTTCTCAGAGTGACCAAGGAATACTCAAATCAATACAATAATCCTGTCCACACTACGCATACCAAACAAGGATAGTTGTTTGGTGGGTTTGAGGGGTTTTTTTGATTTTTTTGGGTTTTTTTAAAAATTTTATTATTTGTTTAAACACAATGTATATGTTAGTATGAGAACTGATAAAGGGCAGGCTGGCTCCAGACAGAGCTGGGCGGGGCAAAACCAACCATATTGCCGTGTTGGCTCCACATCAGCAGCACCGGCCGTAGCAGTCAGGAGCTCAGGGAGACTTGACGTCCTGGAGTGGATGTCTCAGCAGTCAGAACTCTCTGTGCTGGTGCCCAGATGGGGAGGATTTCACCCTGAGCATGGTGTCACACCAGTACTGTTCCCACAGCTCCAGCATCACAGCTGGCTGGAGTTAATCAAAGTCAACCAAAGGGAAATTCCCCCCTTTGCCTCCTTTGTGCCAGCACGAGAACTTGTTTAGCTGCCTGGGGCGCCAAGGCACTTCTAGGTAGACAAAGACTGTTTGGATCAGGAAAACAACCCATGGATAAAAACAATTAAAATAAAATAAAATAAAATAATAAAATAGAAAAGGAAAAAGACGGGTTCTCTGTGTTTCAGCTCTGCTTCCACAGCAGAGGTAGAGTAAAAAGAGGAATCAGACTATGATCAATTTAGAACAAGCTTTTGCGTATCAGACCTCGTGCATGGAGGACCATGCTGTCTCTGACTTTTCTGTGTGGGGAGAAGAGCTACCTCCAGGCTTCCCATACATTGCACACTTTCCTTTCTCCTACTATCGGCTATATGTGGCCTGTAAGTGGAGACTTTTTAGGTAGAATTAAACACTGGAATGATCAGAAGAAAAACAAAACGAAATTGCTTTAACTGAGGCATTTAGGAAAAGAGTGAGAGCAGTCAGAAGCCGAGAGATTAGGGAAGATTTTAATTAAAATAACAGAGAGACTGGTTAGTGATTTAATTCCAATTAGGTTTAATTCCAGTTTTATGTCTGGCTGTCATGTGCTGGGTTTGCTCAGATAAAGAGAAATGAACTGTTTTGATCAATAACTGTGTTAATCAGTATAAGTGCACTGTAGGAAGAGAAGGGAAGGGAAGTGAGGTTTCTTTTCACAATGTAAATATAAGGTTGTGGCAAAATTGTGTGATTCCCCAGTTAGGTTGTTTCACACACTTGTATAAATCTAACTTTTGGCTTGAGAATGAAAGTTTTAACACATTTTCTCAGAATGGTTTCCAAAGTGTACAGAGATTTGGTTGGGTTGGATGGATGTTGTAGGGGCTCCAAGTGAAACAAACATAGAAACATTATCAACAATTACACAGTAAATACAAAATCCAGAAATAATTTAATTCTCTTTTGATCACCTGAACTAATTTCTCTTTCTCCCTTTTATAGAAACTTACAGCTAATTCTGTTGGTTATTTCCTTTTCAAGTACATAAATTACAAAGAAGGATGTAAAACTTAATAAATTTAAAGAAAGACTTTGTAGAAAAATGCACTTCTACATAGAAAGGCATTGAGGTAGTGATAACATTTCTCTTTAAATTGTCCATTTACTTAAGTGAGTCGTTCTGATTCAAGGTGAAAGAACTGCCCAGAAACAAAATTCAAGATGTAATGAAATTAAGTGTATACATGGATGACCTCTTTCTGACACTTTGAAGTTAAAGGTCAGAAGGTCACACAGCAGAGCAGAAGTTAATGAAATGAAACCCAGAATCACCAAAGCTAATAAGGACAGAGACCCAGAGCTTCTCTTGCTGTGTTCAACCATGTCAAGCAGTGTAAGCAAGGGCTCAGACCCAATATATATGCAAAAATGTAATCAGATTTCATAACATAACATAATAAATAACATAAATTCATGTTTCCAAAGAAGTAAAAAACCCCAAACCAATGAAAGAAAAGAACACAACACCAGAAAACCTTTCTACCAATGTCCAAATTACACTTTTAAAAAACACCCTCTTTTTAAGTACACAGTATAAAATAAAAATACAGTATTAGAAACATTCTCTTGAGCCACCACTGCAAGTTTCTTAGATTTCTTGGACACCTATAAAGGTCAGTTTATCTCCATTACATGGAAAAGAAAATAGAATGTCCAAAAGGCTGTTGGGCACTGGAAAGATGAGGTGTCATAACACGATAAGTGACAAGATGAAAGCACATCTTTGGTTTATTTTGATATGTGTTCCTGACCTGCAATGTAGTGCTTCAACATTTAAAAAAAACTCATATTGAATTATTTGCTCGCATGTCCCTGCTGGCCTCTCCAGAACATTTACTCCTTTTCTGGTAAAATATAAACCTTCCTACATTCCGTCTGTAACCTGAAAAACATAATACGATAGTGGAAGAAGCAAAACTTTTTATATTTATGTAAGCATCATAAATGAAATACACCAAGCAAGTTGAGACCTGCCACAAAACCAGCTGTGTTTATCAATTGAAAATAAGACAAATTTGCTGTGCAGATGAATTACCCCAAAATGTGGTTTTCACCTTTCAGAAAAATCCTTTTTGGTTTAAATTTGTAATTGCACTTTTATTGAGTTTTCATTTTAGCCAGATGGTAACAGATAAGGTTTTATTAGATAAATTAGATACAAGTTTTCTTAAATACATGAAAGTGTGACCTTCAACAGCTTGATGCTCAAAGCAGCTTAACTTCAGTGCATACCATGCTAAAGGAGCAAATATCTTGAAGGCACCTTAGGGAGTGAGTGGTTATGTGATTTATTTTCTGAAGGATGTTGAAGAGACAAGGAAATACCCAAGTAAACTGTTGCAATTTTTAAAGTAGCGTGAAATGTATGTCATAGATGAATGAACAATCTTCATGTTATAGAAAATCAAGGGGATTGAGTTCTACTAATATTACTGCAAATGTTAAAAGTTTCCAGTTCTTTCAAATGTTTAAAAAACAAAAAGAAAGAGAAAAAACCCCAACACAATAGAGGCCAAACAGGAGAGTATTTTCTCAAGGCTTGTCTAATCAACATTTAATAATAGTGGAGATTTTAGCTGTCCTTTGATTAACTATTGTCTTACATTGCAAATGACAGTTGCTGCTTGTTTTAATATCACTTTTGCAGGGGCAGAGAAAGAAATCTTTGGGGATGCCATAATTCTGCAGAGTTTACAGATCTTTAAATGCTGGTGGCTGAGCTGATTAATGAACACATCTGTAAGTTAAATTCTCAGAGACTGTTTCCATGCTGGCTGAAACCAGAAAGTATTGGAAATCTATTGGGAAGGTTTAAGATTCCCAGCTCAAAAATCCAAGGCACACACACTTGCCTAAGGAGCCGAATGGAGTTATTTGAAACCAGATTGCTGCCACCAGTCTATTCATATTCAGAGCTACAGAATTTGCCAACTTAGGATAGGCTTATTTATGAGATAGAGCCACATTGTACTCTGTTCAGTCCAAACCACATGATAAGCATAAGGGAGAGAGTTGTGGGGTTTTTTTCTGTAATTTATCCTTAGTCTGCTTTCACTTTGTGTGCGGTCTCATCACTTACAGCAATCAAGATCTACATGAACACTTCCAGTAGAATAGGGCAGCATGTGACTCTGGCATCCGATTATATTACTGATGATTTAAGGAAAAGGAGTAATTCAAATTCCAAATGATGCCAGAATCAGAGTAGGGTTGAAAGGACTACACTGCTACAAAGTAGGAGAATGGAACACTAACACAATTTCAGTAGAAAAAGCCAAATTAATAATATAATTATTTATATTTTTTGGTAATTATTTCCTGACTTTAATGACTTATAAATGTTATAGCAAAGTTATGTTCCTTTTCAATTAAGCTTTTGGGAAAGTAAGAAGAAAGACTGTTTTAGTTTAATTGACCTTGCTCCCTTGTTACACCAAATGCTTTTAGAAGGCAAAGCCAATCTGATGGGAAGGTGGCACACAGGAATTTAGGAATATTTTCACACACTTGAATGCCTTATTCATCATAGGTTATCTTATCGAGCACCTTTCTCCTTTTGAGTCCAATTCAAGTTTAAGATATGACCAGCTCAGGAGCCATGACAATCACGGTGTTCCCTCCAGAAACTGTACTGTGTGTTTGATTGAACCAGACCCTTTTAAGTTTCATTTGTATAGAGCTTTTTTCTGGCTACAAACATGAGAATACCTTCAGCTCTCAGGCTAAAGGAATTACAGAAGATTATTTTTATTTCTTTCAAGTGCATCCCAGCTTGTCCAGTGGCCAGGTAAATCCAAAAAGACCAATAAATTAGCTGACCACGTGCTTTCCAGTGAGAAGCTTACCTTTACTTCACATTCAAAACCTTTCTCTACAGTCTCTTTCAACCTTTGATGACAATCTCTAAAACTGAAAGAAACACATCACCCTATTTGTTATTCCCTCAGTCATTTAAAGGTGATGCTTACCTGTACTGTCGAGGCTTTAGAGAGAGAAATGCATTTATCTTAAAAGATAAACCTGAGAAAAAAACAGACAAGAATATATTGGCTAAAGCTTCTCATGGGGGTTGAGTAGGGTGTCATTGGTCTGAATAACTCTTTTCTGGGACAGGAAATATATAGGAAATAAGGAGCAGCTATAACTAATAAAGCTTGTCCTTAGATTGAAAATCAGACCTTGGTCTTTGCAGTTGAAAAGCAATTCTACAAGCTCAATTGTCAATAATGTTTCTTATTGGATTTTAAGATAGGATGCTTTGTGTGAATCAGTACTTGACTGTAAGGTCACAGTGCCACTCACCTTGATTCACTCTCATTTTCAAGAAGTGACATTGGCTTGTTGAGAGATTGGTAATCTTGAGATTTATGCACAGAATTTACTATTTCAGACGTTTGGGATTACAAAAAAAAAATATAATGAATATATATTTAGGAAAAGAAATCAGTGGTCATAATCATGTTCCTCATATATTCTGAAAAATTGTTCTGAATTTCTTAGGCAGTGTGGTGAAAGGGTTAACAGTGAAAGAAATCCTACACTTAATTCACTCACAAAACCCCCTGGCTAATGCAAATGTTTCAATCAAATCATGTTTGTGTTTTGACGAAAGGGTTCAAATTCAACATTGATTTAACTTCACTAGTTTTGTTGGTCCTTTTGCAGAATTAAATTACTCATTTCATTTACTAAGTGGCATGTTTAGTTACCATACAGCCAGATCCTGAAACCATTCCAGAATCTCATAACAGCGGACACTGAGATGCATATTCATTTGGGGACTGGTGCTGATCATTCTTGGCCCAATTTCCATCCCTTTATTGTTGATGAAGGAAATAAATTATTTAAGTAGATACAATATTCAGGTTTTTATGCTGTATCAGCCTTCAGTGTTATGAATTCCTTCCAACTCACCACTAGGGGAGTAGATAAGGCATCCCCTTATATATGATATGAAAAGAAATTATATTTGTTTCTTTTATTAAATTTTTTTCAATATGTGATTTGTTGAAAAACAAAGTAAAAGATGAGTGTTTGGGTTTTTTTATGCATTTGATAAAATTAATTTCCTTTCAGCAATTTTTTTTATATGTGGAATAATTTACACCTTTAATAAACACTTTTCCCTACCTTCTTCACATTGCTGCTTCCAAGAGTGTTATTAGAGTTTGAGATTAGAGCAATTCACCATAAAAGTTGAAGATAATTGAGAGAACATCTTTAGAAAGACAGTCTGGGTCTATATTTATAATAAAGTACAACAAGTTATCAAGGTAATGTGCAGCTGAGGGAAAAGCTAAGATGCAGGCAATATGATAGCTTGAGGAATTGAAAGGTTCTGATGTAAGAAATATTATTGCATCCCAGTGTATTGTAAAAATATTTAACTAGAGAAGATACAGAAAAATTTTACGTCAATAGCAATGTCTCTTCCATACTAAAATAATCTGGAACATGACAACATTTTCTGGAGTTAGTGTAACAGTAGAGAAGATTCAGGGCAAATTGGATAAAAATTACTTTTTTACCCTTCATCATATTCCAGATATGTCCCGGAGAGGATGGCTCAGTGCTCCCTTTGGGCATTTGGCAGAAGCTGACCTGTTCTAGGTCCCAGAATGAATGTGCTAACGTTAGGAGCAGCAAAGTGAAACAGTTTGTGAAAAAACAGAACTCCCAGAGAACAAGAGAAAATGAAGCTGTCTGATGCAGAGATACTTCAGTCACCTCTTGCAGCTATGCAGGAGACTGTCTTGTTGAGCCACCATTTTACTATAAACACAGAATAAATAATTTCAAAGGCTTACATCAAAGACTTATAAAAGAAAATCTGTAATGCAGAGCTACTAATCAAAACTAATTCTCTTGACTCTGCCAAACCACCTTTCTTAGCTCGTCTCTTTTAGTAAGTGTGCAAAATCTAAAACACAAGTCAGATGACAGCAAAACCAGGCAAAATGCCCACACAGAAAGGATGTACTGGGGATTAACCAATTGCACAAGGGTTTGATGGTTTGGGGTGATAGCATCTGAGTAGAGGAAGGGGATCATTTGGCCAGCTGGAAAGAAATGGAAAGGAAATTGAAAAGTATGGAAGGGTTTTGGGATGAAGGAAAGAAACTCAGTTGAAAAATGTGCAGTTAAAGGATGAAAACTCTTGGATCAGACAACTAAAGTAGGCAGAGAAGTAGTAGTTAAGGTATAAAAAAGCTTCAGGATGCCATTAAGAGCAATCAGTTGTTTCTAGAAAGAAATTTTTGTTGGATGATGTTAATAAGCCTTAAAGTTCAAAAGAAAACCCATCCACAAAAGGTGTCAGGGTCTGCAAATCTCCATCTGAGCCATGAACAAAAGCAAACTTCATTCCTAGATTCCTTTTCACCCTCAGAACAAAATAATGTCTGTTGCATGGTAGTATCATGTAGAGTTCCACGTAAACTTCTAGCTTCTTAAGCTTCCTGGAAAATTAAAATTACTCTATAAGTAATAAAGTACTTTTTACTGAGTTTTGTTGCTGCTGTTTTAATTTCTTGTGCGTATTTTGATGCAGGAACTTTTAGGTTTTTTGTAGTTTTTAATGCCTTTTTTTCTTTTATTCTTTTATTTTATTTTCTTCTCCTTACTTTATTTCATCAGCACTATGAAGGAGAACAAATCCTTCAAATGAAAAAATCATTCTCTGAAGTGCAAAGCAAAAGTTGGCTCACTTTGGAGCTCACTATTCATAAGCCATAGAGACTTTCCAAGATACCTGGCCCAGCTGAGTCTCTTTTTAAGCATTAAGCATAGTCCATAAATTCTGTTTTGAAGCTGAAATTTACAGTGGACTCCATTCATAAAACTGTCATGGTGGGTTTGCTGAGAGCATTGCACGCTGATGTGCAAAATGCTTCCAAGCTGAGTGGCTCATGCATATCAAAGTTTTCCCCTTTCCACACAGAAGGTCAGCTTGCCATTGGACTGAGAGAGGGAAGGCGAGAAGTGTTAGCTCTGAAGTGCCAGACTGCCATGGAATCTCTTCATAAAGAGCTGATCTGTGCTCTCTGCTGCCTGCACAGAACCCATTCTAAGAACGTGACCTAACTCCCACCAAATCCACCAGGCTTCAGCAGGAGCTGGAACACGCCAGATGTCTGGAAAGGAGCACTTCTCTGGCATAAAACAAAGCAGCTCATGAGTGGGAGTTCAGAGAGCATGGCAAAAGGAAAGAAATTTCTGTCCTATTAAATTTCCATTTTGCTATTGTATTAAAAAATGTAATTCCTTTCTTGCCTTGAAAAATGGTCATGTCAGACTGATTCTCAGATGATAGAAGTTGCCACAATTGTGACTCATGTAGATCTACAGTAATTTCTGATTTATTTGTACCATAATCCTTTATATTAAGTAGAGGGGGAGATGTATAATGCATAGATTGGGTGAAGATCATCAAGAAATGGCAGCAGCATTCTAGTTCTCCTGTACTGAATTTCTTGAGGCTTATTGTTTTATGATTAATTTCTAGTTAGTTCCCTGCAACAGTTTTAATACTCCTTTGTCTTTTTTTGAGAGGCAGAGGTCAAAATTCTAAGAAAAAAATAAATCTAGAAACAAAAGATATTATACAATAGTTATAGAAAATGAAATTGAAAAAAGGCACATAAATGTCTGCATTAGAATACAAATTTCTACCCATGCAATCACAGTGGAAATACAAGACTTGTATAATGTGGTTTACCAAATATTATCAATGTAACTTTAGAAATTCTAGTGTAGATCAAGGTTTTTATTTTTCATCTTCTCTCTGATCAAGTAAAAATAAAGTGTTCGCTTCTTTGGTTCACAACCAGAGCTGGGAAAAACCTTGACTTAAATCATTCTAAATATACTATGATAAAATCCAGTAGCTTTATAAATTTTGTGGGAGTTTTCATTTAGATACAATCTGTAAACTGTATCATTATAGTATTATGAGGATTTAATAAGTATAAGAAATTTCATGAACTATGGCTGAATTAAATTATTCCAAAAGAATGTGAACTTCCCAAGAATACACTTGGGAATGAGCTGTAGGAGTCTGCTGGGTACTATTCACTTGCCAGGCCACTGGCATTTGGAAACTGGCACCAAGGCCATCCCTTTCTAATGGGAAGTCTGTCTTATGATGATTTTTTTCCCACTTTTGGCTACTAAAATCCTCTCTCCTTGAATACTTCTTGGCTTTTTTGGTAAAGATTGCAATAAAATCTGTTTTATTTCGGTATATAGTAGATTCCTGTCTCAACATCAAGTGCAGGTCTTTGAGGAACACAACCTAGGCAATATTCATGCTAGAGTACTTAATACTCTTATTTACTCTTGTGTCCTCCTTGCGCCCTCAGAAAACACTTTCTGAATTTTTCTATAAAAGAATGCTGTTTATCATGGGAAGGTTTTAGTCCTCACTGATGAATATTGATACAGGGTTTTATTTTATATATTAAGAAAAGCAGGACCAGTATTCTATTCTATTCTATTCTATTCTATTCTATTCTATTCTATTCTATTCTATTCTATTCCATTCCAATTTATGACACAAAAATTCCATAATCATTTTTCCTAATACATCTTAAATTAGCTACTGCTGAATCCAAGAGGAAAATCACCTTAATAATAAAGGGGAGTATTTTGGTTATGCTCTGTCTACATGACAGACAAGGGATCTAGTGCAAAGCTACAACAGGACAAGAAGAAGTACGTGCAGGAAGAAGATTTTTGGAACACATACAACAATGGATGTGTTCTAGAGAAGAAAAAAATGCAACTCCTTAAATTGGTGATGACTTTTCTCATGGTCTTGAGAGAGTTGTGGAACATAAATCTCTGTGCATTGCACAGTTTCAGACTCAGAAGGCCTGAAATTTATCTGGTCTTTTACTCAATATTTAATTTCATATAAAGGCAGAACGCCTTCAAGATCCTTTAATTTCTTTTAGAAGCATCTTTCTCTGGCCTAAAGCTTTTTACATTCCCTGAAGATTATAGTGGCTATCACATAATAAATATTTTGAAATAATTCTGCAACTTAGGCTCTAGGGAGAAATTTTTGAATTCCTTTTTTTCTGGTTTTAATGCAGATGAGTACGTGTGCTTGTATATGTGCATGTGTTTTATTTACCATGTTGAATTAAACTTATGTTTTCACAGCAGTTAGAGGAGGGAGAAATCTACTGTTTTCAAGCTGTTTTCTTTAAAATGTAGTGTGTTTCCTCCCAGACACAGGACAGGTTAGGCAGAAAGTTCTTATATTCCATCTTAACAAACATACGCTTACAGATTTTCTCATAAAAAGTGCCATTCCTGCTTTTCCTAAATACCCTTTTGGGTGAGCATCAATACAGAGCCATCTGTCATTTCAATGCACAGATTCTTCACAGGTGATTTTATGTACATGGAGAATGTAAAAGATTTTGTTGTTCCAAGCAGAGTATCAAGGTACCTGGAGGTACTTTAAGGTTTTGCTGGCAGACTACCTTTAAATTCTACATGTTTTTTTTCATTCATCACAATGGCTTTGCCTGGATTTTCCAGGGCCACTGACAGACTTTTCCAAGTGCAATATGCACAGTTGCTCTTCCTATAGATTTGCTAACCATTATATCTCCATTTTTCCTCTGATCCATCTACAAATCCAGTCTAAACTTCTGAAGTTCCTGGCTTAACAAGGCTTTTAAGTCCTGCCCAGTTTAAAGTAGTGGCTTTAGATGCATTATTTCTATTTATCCTTATGAACAATGTTGAGAATAAGCTGTCTGCTAGTCCTAGAAGACGGAGCTGAATTGTGTTCTGTTTCACCTTCTTAAACCCAAGGGGAAATATCCAGCTGAAGCAGATCTTCTGATTGTTTGGTTTTAAATGATCTTTGAATTTGCTCCATGACAAATCTTAATGAACAGGTAGGGACAGCAAAATTATAATGAAATGTAATGGTACATTTTACATTAAAATATAAAATCTTACGGATGCAAAATGGAGGTATCTTGCACATTTGGAAGCTTTCTTTCCAAGTAATGCATTGCCTGGTCATTCTGAAATAAGGCACAGTCTATAATGTTGTATTCATTATAAGTTTTCAACCGAGAATTTCAAAGTGCCAAACTGTAATTTAGAATATGATGCTACTCTTGTTTAATCTACTGCTTCACTCATTCAAATGACAAACTTTTCTCCTGAGACCAATATTTTACATAAAACTCAGATTTCCCTACAACAACACATGACAGAAGTAGTTTCCATTAAGGATTGAATTAAAGTGAACAAATGTAAATTAGTGGTTAATTGGTCCAAAATGATGTAATATTTCTCTTTTTTTTTAACTTTTCATTCCACAGAAATATTTTCTTTTTTTGGTTTTTTTTTTCTCCTACCCTTCAGGAAATTAATTTTGAAAACCAAGTGAGAACACCACTTAATTCTGAGTTCTGATATTCATTCTTTATGGATAAGTACAGATCTCATGCAGGGGTTTTCCTTCATTGGTCTTTCTCATCCATCATTAACTACGTAAAAAATGGAAACAAATTATAACTCAAATGTCACAGTCATAAATCACAGGCTATGTTTTAATTGGAAACACATTTATAGATGGATCAACAAAATACCAGAACTATGATTGAATACTCGAAATCTAGAACTATTCCGCTCAATAATCTCAGAACTTCTCACAATGAGGTGTCCTAAATTCATTAGAGTTATTCTCAATTATTTCTCCTGAAAATGCAATGGAAAGACTAATGGAAGGTGACTGTACAGAACAGAAACTTAAAGAGATATGAGAAAGTTGAAAAATGAGAATATTCAAATATGTTTCTCTACAAGAGATTTAAATAAATCATTTTATAAAATTTTCTATTGAGAGTTATTACGATGATTTTGGAGACTAAATTCAGTAATCAAAATGTAAGATGTTCTCAAATCTCCTTTTTATGTAAACCAAAATGCAGCTTTTAACTACTGATGCCTCTACAATTTTATAAGGATGTGAACTCTGCAACTGCATTCACATTGGGCCTTTGTCTTTCTCCTAAATTGATGGGATAACTGAATAATAGACTGATTCTCTTTGCCATCACATGTCGTGCCTTGTTTTGGTAAAAAATGTCTGTTTTAAGAAAAATGTTTATTTTCTAGTCCATTTACTTTGGATGCCTTTTTATTGATTTATAGCCTTCCTAACTGAACTTACAGCTAACACATACATTATTTGATTTCATCAAAGCACATAATCAAGGCTGTGAAATAAAATATTCTCAAATAAGACAAAACTTCTGTATTTCTGTTTTACTTGGATTATCTGTTGTCTCTGGAGAGCCTAGTAAAAAAACCGACCAACCAAACAAAACAACTTAAAACATTACATTAACCTAAATATCATTGCTATGCGTAGGACACATTTTATTTTAAGTTAAGCTAAAACAATTTCCCTGGCTTAGTTACTTGCAAAAAACTTGAAGTTTGCCAGTATAATTCAACTAGAAAGAGTGGATTTCCTTCCTTAGATAAGAACCTGGACCATATTTTTCATTATTTATATTCCAACAGCACTTTGTAATAGCACAGAGGCTCTGAGCCTCCTGTGCTGGAAAAAACAAACCCATCACTAGGTATGGGCTACATCCAAGCAGTTTAGCATTTCATTTAAGTGCTAAGAGAATAAATTTAATGTTAAAAAAAGCCAATGAGTTATAAACATAAGAATAATATTCAAAGAATAAGGGTGGAAGATGTTTCAAGTTCACCACACTGGATTAAATTTGCATTTAGGGAACTCCACAGAAATGGAAGATACTGGCTCAGCAGGTGGCACTATTCCCTCAAAATCAGTATAGACCTTTTTCTTGACGGGTTCTTTGGCTGTTGAGGTTGCAAAAGTCTTCTGTTGAAGATGTACAAAATTTTTCATATGTTGCTTAAAGATACTGTTATT